>JARVGP010000257.1:0-55000 GCA_029876185.1 Mansonella ozzardi | reverse complement strand
ATGAACCTATGACATTTGTTCCGCAATAAATGATGACAGCGTCTTGAAAATATGCAGAAATTTTGAGCAAAAAAAAAAAAAAACCCATAAAAAGAGGAATTTTCAGAAAAGATTTTTTTTTTTTGATTACTGTTAAATAATTACTCAATGAATTAATTATAATAAAATTTTGGCATAAAATTAAATCGCAATTTTAATGTCGTAAAACTTCCGGGGAAAAAATCATCCTACCCAGCAATTTGCTCTAAATAACTGACCGACTTTGACTTTTTTAAAACTTTTTTGATATTAATAGCTTATATATGTCATATGTCATCTATCATCTAAATCTCATTGCGTTTTTTTTTTTTTTTTTGCCTTCAATATAAACATTGCAATATGCTAATTTTTTTTTTTTATTTTGCATTTGTTTTTTTTTTTGCTTTCAATAAAAACTACTGGAAATCGCTTTTTTTTTCACTTTTTTAAATGTACGGTAGCGCCGGAAAAAGCTGAATAGAAAAGAGAACATAGATGGGATGAAGAAATTGCATTTAGCGCTACATAGAATAATAAGCTTTAAAAGAAGGAAGGAAAAAAACTGAAAATATTTTTTTTTTTTATTTTAACAAACAAATAAATTTCCCTTTTTCGTCTTTTTTTTTTTTAAATTTATGTATAAATTTTACTTTTATTTTAGTTTTTTAAGTTAACGAAAATTTATGAAATTAAAAATGTTTATATAAAAGCAATAGAATTTCTTTCTTGTTTTTTTTTTTTGACAGGAAGGAAATTTTCCTTTACTTTTTCTGGCTCATTTTCATGTATGCTGCTTTTTGGATATGCTTATATGCTAGAAGGGAAAGAAGAAAGATGTTCAATATTGTTTCCGGTTAAGACACAGAAAAGCATGCAAACTTGAATGAAGATAGAAGAAGATGCTAATGCCACTACGTTCTTCATAGTTTCCTGAATGACATTAGTGTGCAGTTTGGGAAGTGATACTTTTTTGCATCCCTTAGTTAATTATCATTTCTTGATTACGATCTTCCTTCATTCCTTTTATAAATTAACTTGAAATTGTTTTATTTTACTTTTCAATGAAATAGAATAAGCAATAATACTGCTTGTGCTGCTTTATTTATTTACTTTTTTTTTTGCTGTTTCAGATTACAGCAATTCTTTCACACACTTTCATGCTGTAAAACTAAAAGATTAATTTTTCATTTTTAAGAGTCAAAAAAAAGCATTTTTGGCCTAATGTTTAAATGAAATAATAAAGAGACAAATAATAAAAATACAAAAAATTGGAAAAGAAAAAAAAACAAAATGCGACGAAAAAAAAAGAGAAATAGAGGAGGAGTATGTAGGAGGAGGAGGGCAAAATGAAATTAACCGGGACGAAATACGGGATTTGAGAGATCAAAGTTTAGCAAAGAACTTTTTTCGGACGAGAAAAATTCATGTAATAGGATCTAGAAGAGTAGGTTTCTCGTAAAAATTAATTTATCGTAAAATTAATTTATCATTTACACCATCACCCTACTGTCAAAAGTCATTTTTGCAAAAATATAACTTTTTTTTTCCTAAATCAAATCAAAAATCCTTTGTTCAAATTTCACTTGAAAACTTCACATTGAACAATAGAATTATTTCTCATAAGTTTTGAAATTTTTTTTTTTTTTAAACTATTTGCTTTTAAGAAGAAGACAAAAATTTTGTAATAGCATAGTTGAATAATTAAAATGGGTTTTGAAATGAAATTGTGCAACAAAAATTGTCATAAAAGTAAATCTATATTATGCTGATGAGTTAAAAGCACACTAATATGATTTATTGATTTTTCAAAAAGAATATATTTTATTTAAATTATCAAAATATATGATTCCAAGTTAATAATTTATTTTTTTTAAATAGTCAATTTAATATCATAAATAGAAGTTGAAAAGTTTCTATGATACTGTTAATATTGTAAGCTATGATATAGTAATATCATTTACACATTATGATTTAGTTATCACAAATGATAAAATCTTACCAATTGAATAACAATATTTTGGCTTAAAATTTGAAATAGAGATAGAAATAACATAAATTACCGTATACTTTCATAAAATAGAATATAGATGGTGAAGAGATATATAGATGATCATGAGATCTCATAATCGCTGACATAAATGTACAACAAGCACACACATACATACATAATATACACATATAAACACATACATACATACATACACATACACGTATAAACACACACATGCATACATATATACATATGAACACATACATACATATATACATATGAACACATACACATACATACAAAAAATATTTTGCACAATAAGTGCAAATAAAATTGACACAATTGACATACGTTGATTTTTGACAGTACCGGATCGTTATGGTAGTGGTAAGATCGATTCAGTATATTGTTCTCATATGATTGAATTTTTTATGTAACAAGAAGCATTTCAATAGAGCATTTATCGTAGTAATAGCAAGATGATTTCATTCATACCGGATATAGCAGCAGTACTACAGTATGGTGTACCGGAAATGGCATATGACAGTGAGTGTATAACAGATTATAATAAAACCTTCCGATACAATATATTCTTCAGATTGAACCATTTTTCTTGAATTAAACTAAACTTGATGATATCGTAATTTCGATATTATATATATCAGATCTCTAAAACGATTACTTAGAGCCGGATTTATTTTTCCTAGAAAAACCGGATATCTTTGCATATTTTGAGATTATATCAATAAAAATCTCTTTTTTCTTTATCTCTCTTTCTCTTCCCTCTTTTTCATTGTGAACAAAAAAAAAAAAAAAAGAAAGGAAAAATTGAAAAGCAAAACATTTGTTTAATTTTGTCAGCTGTCCCAATCCAATAATTTAATTTTTCATTTTTTTCTTCTTTTCTTATTATCATGAAACAATTTTTTTTTTCTACGCTGCTGATAAATGGATGAGTGATAGGAATGAAAGAATTAGAAAACTCATAACAGATTCAACTTTCCTTCCTCCATCTATCATAACAGATTCAACTTTCCTTCCACCACCTAATTTTCTATTATTAGATCGAAAACTATGGTCAAACAAATAATACAAAATTGAAAACTGGGGTCAAACAATTAGCACAAATATAATCAATTCAATGATTGTTTATTTTTAGAAGGACAGAGAGAAAATTTTACTAAAATTTATAGTTTTTGAAATATAATTTGAACTTCAAAGTAATAGTAGTATCTCTCCTAGAATATTTCCAATAGCTATTATCCAAGTTCGCAGGAAAACAAAAATTTTTCTATACTTCAGTCTTTCTATCTCTTTCCTTTAAAAGATTTGAAGATTATTTGGTCTAGTGGGAACATAATGATAAAAGCACGAAATGAAAAATGAGGTTTTTAAAATTAACTTTTCAGATTTTCAAAATGAGTATCTTGTTTAACAGTCATTATTAAAAAAAAAAAATTGTACCCTAATATTGATCAAGTCCATTCCGTCATCCGTTAATCTGTTTTCATCATTTTTATAATCTACTTAGTTAGATCTACCCTATGCTTAATTTTCTTTATTAGCTAATTACCTTTCCTTTCGGATATGGTATTTTTTGTCTTATGTGTGAGAAAATGTCAAATATATTATATAATATGGTATCGGCAACCTTTTGAAGTTTTCTTCTTGCCTCATTTCATATTTCACTTCACCTAATACTGCACTTTCTTTTCATTTCTGCTATTCTTCAATGTTTTTATTTTTACTAAATTTTAAAGGTCATTTACTTAGCATACATTATAAGTGATATGTTTTTACTGGAAATTCAATCTAACTTTTTTAAACAATTTTTCATCCATTCTTATCTAATTTAATTTATTTGATAATTATACTCTCAACTGATAATTAATTTTCCGATTCATGATAATAAAATATTGCAACAGCATAATATTACAATAATTAACAGGTTCCTTCTAGTGATTGTTTCTCTTTATAGTGATTAAAAATAAAAACTGAATTTTCTAGAGGTATGCACTATACATTTTATAAACTTCAATTCAATTTAATAAACATTTTTTAATTACTTCTTTAATGTTATTATAAATTTTATCGGACAGTATTTGTTGGAATAATTAAAATTCTCACAATACGAAATATTTTCAATAATAATGCACCAAACATTTATTTTATGATTATTTCCATCTTTGCGATTATATCATTCAATTTTTTTCCAATTGTGATTTTATCATTGTCAGCAAATCATTGATTCGCTATGAACATCGTTATCATCATTTTTCATATATTCAGCATCAAATTTATTGCTCTTTACCATTATCTTCATTAATTGTTCTTGTCACATATCAATTGATAGCAGCAACGACAATATTATTATTATATTGATCACTGATATTATGTATTACGGTTCGGTTAAATAGTAATGCTTGATCGTCTTGTAGCTTACAGATAGAAAATTGGGAATTGAGAAAACAACTGTCAGTCATATTTGTTAACAATTGATTTTTTCTAAAAAAATTTCCGTTCCGTTTGAATAAATTAAATAGGATATTTGTTCAAAAAAAAAAATTCATCGAAAATCGGTAACCCGGCCTTTTTTTAGAAGGCAGCAAAACAGATTTTCTTTAATGAGAGATCATCGATCAATCATTTTTCAAGGCAACAGAACAGATTTTGAGGACATTTACTAAAAGCAGAACAAAAAAAAAAAAAAAAAAATTATTGCATCAGTTTTACAATCGGCAATCGAGAATGAAATAACCGGTCCGTAGGCTATAAATTGAATTTTTATGCAATTGGATTCAAAAATGATACCTGTAATAATAATGCAAATGATGAGAGAAAACTTGAGCGCAAATCATCATCATAACAATAGTAAGAGCAATAGTCATGACAATTTATTGAAAGCTGATGACAAATTTTCAAGATATCATATGAGTTCATCATTTGAAAAATGGCTTATATGTTTAATTGATTAAATATTGGAATTGTCCATTCGGCAAATTTTAATCGAGAAATTGGCTTAAGCAATGCCAGCCGAAAATTCATCTTATTTGGTAAGGAAGAAAAAGAAAGTTGAAAAAAAAAGTAGGAAACGGAAAAATAAATCTATTTGAATACTTGAATTTAATTCTCGAAAATTGCTTTTGCTTTCTTTATTTTCTCTCCAAAAAAAAAAAAAGAAACTGAACTACTAGACAAAAAGAAATATTAATAATATAAATTTGAGGACATTTACTAAGAGGGCAAAAAAATAATTCAACAGGCTGTGATGTCACAGATATGAAAAACAGGTATTACGGATGACAGTAATGGTTCTCTCATAGTTTTCAATTTTATTTTACTCTTTATTCATCGTACACTATCATCATTAATAGTAAATTACCATGATAATGTAAAAATTGCCATTTACGCTTCATCAATTTTTAATTTTACGGCAAAGAAAAAGAAAAAAATTCACTTAATAAGAATTTTTTTAAACCGTTAAATTCTCCGATGTCTAAAATTTCGATTTAATTCTTTTTTTTAAATTTAGAAAAATTTTTAAAAATTTCTTAATCATTTTTTTTTTCTCTTCAGTTTTCTTTTGTTCAATAAAATTTTGCCGTTTCAAATTTTTATTATAACAGCTTTGAAAATTTGCTGTTGAATTTTACATTTCAATTTTTTTAAATCATTATTGACATTTAGCAGTACATTAAAAGAATTTAAAGCATTTAAAAAATTGTCATGCGCTATTTTCTCCGCTTAATTTTCGGATTTTTTTTTTTTGAAAGCATGATTGATGATTTTATAAAAACTACGAGAAATAAAAATAATTCATCATTTCATATTTAAAATGCATTGAAAATGATCCGTACTGATTTTTGAGGACAAAAAGATCAAAAAAAGAAAATGTCGCAAAATGGAAAAATTAAGAAAAAACGCCAAATTCTGCCACCACAAAATGAATTGTCATTAATGTGTGACCATTAATTGTGAAATCAATTTTAATGAATTAAAACAATTTCAAGGATATTGAAGGGAGAATGAAAAAAAAAGGAAATGAACAGCCATTTTTATTTCTCTTATTAAGAAATGTCATAAATGAAGGAAGCCTTCAATTTTCTTCTTAAATTCTAAAATGAAATTTCAATTTCAAATTAACAAGTAAAAATGTTTACTGTAGCTCTATAGCTATTACACTAAAGATCGAATTTCAATATGCAGTTACATTTTCCACTTTGTTAATAACATTTTTTCATTTTGTTAATAAATGAGAAAATTCTTATTATGAATCAGTCTACTAATTTCGAATTTAGTTTTTCAAAAATTTCATTTCAACATTTAATCTTTCAATTATTTTAAAAAATAATGGTACTTAATTTGTTAATTAATTTTAACCAGTCATCATTTCATCAGTTTATTTCTTTCTTTCTTTTTTTACACTGAACTTTTTTCATTTAATTGCATAAATTCATAAAGTTTGATTAGGGAAGTTTAAAATAAGGAATGAATTCCATAAAGGAAGATAATATTTCTGAAAATGAGCATTTGATCATTTGAAGATTAGTTTTAGGGGTACATTTTTGACTTTTCAATGGTTCATTTCGCAAACAACACATTATTTTAATACACGAATTATTACTCCTTCATCAAATGTCATTCAAGGTCAAATATGCCCGAAAAACGAAACGATTTTTACAACAATCTTTTTTCCTAATCGATTTATTGTATGCATGCATTTTGATTAGTTACGTAGAAAAATGCAAAACTTTCTGTTTGCATTTTTTCACTTAAACAATTTTTAAAATTCTGTCATGAAAGTTTTTCTTCAAACTTGCAAAAAGTTCCAATCCAAGCAAATGTCATGAATGAAGAGGCAAAAAAAAAGAAAAAAAGCAATAATTTTACAAAATTCTGATTTTTACATTAAATCAAAGTTTCACTTATCAAATGAATTACTGGAAAAATCAACAAGTTTAAGTTGCAAGGTGAATTTATTTCAAATTATTAAAACTTTTTTCTCTTTTAATTTCAAATTCTTTAGGTAAATTTTCGCATTATTTGAAAAGTAATTATATTCAGTTAATTTAAAATTATAATTTAAAGTTCAGTTAATTAAAATTGTGAAAAATTGAATTTTCTTAATGTTGATTCACCTATGACCTTTAGTCTTTTCGGAATATCAAAGAGTTTTTGTTCCTAATTCATTATCACCTCATGCTGTTTTTTACAAATTCATAAATGGCAAAACCTAATATTATCATTTTTCATTTAAATAGTGAAAAAAGAATGTAAGCAAGAAAGATCAAAGAAAAGAATTATTTTAAAATTCGAATTAAATTTTATTGATTTTTGATCTGGTTGATTTATTTTTATAAACTTTAAATAGCAATAATGCAGTAATGAAAATGATCAGGGAAATTCATCAAATTTCAATTATTTCTATAAATTCAGATTCAAATTGAATAGTTTTTATCGTGTGGAGAGTACAAGATTTTTTCCTTCATCTTTGGAAAAGTAAGAAAAAATGGATAAAGAAGATGTAGCATAAATCATATCATGCGGTTATATTCCGTACACAAGTAAAACCATTATTCATCCGAATATACTCCGTGCACTGGTGAAACCATTATGCTAAATAGTAGCAGGCTTGAGTTAATTGTTATTAGCACTAATTCCTTTACCTTAGCAGTAAAATATTATATAGTTGATAGTGATGAAATGAGAAATGAAATATTTAACATTTTTTTTCCTTCCCAAACAATCAATGCATAATTCAAATTATCTGAAATCAATTAAAGACAATTTAAAAGTAATTTCATTTTATTTCAAAAAAAAAAAAAAAAAAATGAAGTATGTAATGATGCAAATGTCACGTAAATATTAATTGATAGTTTTTCGAATTTTCGAAAAATCTATTGAAGTAATCAGCAATTCATCACATTGTACAAAATTTTTCTACAATTTTTTTGCCATTTTTTTCGCCGTTTTTCATTTCCAGGAAAGAAGAAAGGGTAAGAGGTAAGGGAAGTTGAAAGATTGTTATCATGTAATGATCTAACATAACGACACCTGTGCATATACAATATTACCTGATGTCAAGTATTGCCAGTAGGTAATCAATCAACCATGAAAATACTTTTAATGTAGATCTTGACATGCTACAAAGATTGAGGTGGATGAAATGAGCCGGTATTGTGTTAGTTAACATCAATTATCAATTTTGAAATTTTGAAATTTCAAAATTTTCTTTTTCTTTTTGAAATAAAATGAAAGGAAAAAGGAAACTTTCAAAATTCATCATTTTTAATTTGATTGAAATCAATGAATTAAAAAATTGATGGATGATGACAAATGTATTTTTATTGGGAAAAAAGAATTATTAGCATAATTAATCGAAGTTGTCTGATTGCAAAAATTATTTCCAAAATAAATGAAATAATGGAGAAAATAATTAAATTTGAAAGTTGAAATAAAATAACTGTGAATGAAAGAAAGAGATGGCTGAAATGATATAACTCATTGATATTTAGTAAAATGAATTGAGTAATTGTACAATTCAAAAGCAAAAATTTAAAATACATTCAAATAAGAGATCAAAAATTAAATTATATGAAAGATAATTCGAAAAGTTTCATGCAAGAAAAAAAGAAATGGGAAGTATGGACCTTCTGTTAATTGAAATATGAAACTTTTAAATGTTAGTAAATTAATATCAGATGACTGTTTCTAATTCTTCAATAGTAAATTGAGATGGAACATGGATAATTTGCTATACTTGTAATTAAGTAATAATTTAATTGTGCCACATCTGTTTATATTTTTATTTTAATTATTATTTGTATGCCAGCTTTGAATGACATAAATGACCATTATTGAAGACCGAGACCATTATTACTAATAGTTCTTGATGTGGACATTGCTTTAGGATAATAAGGAGCCAAAAGGGAAGTTAAAGAGAGACAGAAAGAGGGAATGGAAAATAGAAGGAAAGTACATAGAAATTAATTGCTCATTTGAAATCGGTTATTGAAAAACAATAGAAAATTTAAAGAGGGAATGGTCCAAATTGTTCATTAAGCCAAATATTCCAATGCTTCAACTTGGTGCAACTTAATAACGTCAATTAGCATTGCCATTTATCACCATTTATCACATTTATCACAAAAATTCATCCATTTTATTTTTGTTATCATTGTTATTTTGTTATCACCATTATTCGCTATCAGAGCGAATGTGCCACTGTAGCAATTTTATCACTGATAGCATTGTTAACACTATCAATGCTATTGCTATTACAATCATTCTTGACAATAGCTATCATAATCAACAACATTCCTTATCTTTCTTCTGAATTAGGCTTATTTTCTTGTCTTCTTTATTTATTTGGATAATGCGTTAGTGAGGGCTGAACAATAATTCACTGTTCTTATAGTGTCTTGAAAATGCGAGATAATTTAATTACTTTGAATGTGTGTGTAAAGCAATCAGTATTGTGTAAAAAGAATGTACACTAAGGCTAATTTATCTTTCATTGGCTTATTTCCAAACTATTGATTTTATTAATATTACCATCGAATTCTGCATATTTAAAATTGAAATTTGAAGGAAAAAAGATCGGTTTAATCAATAAATTTGTTTCCTGTTATATTCACTTTTAAAGTTTTGATTATGTTTATCCTCAAATCAGTTAATTAGTTGATGGTTAAAGTTAACTGATTAATGATTAAATGCACTTAAAATTGAATTTGTCGAAATGTAAAACATTTTTATATATGCATTCATATGAACAAATTATTACTAAATCGAAAAACCATCATAAATAATAATAAATAAGAATGGTAATAGCTGTAATAATGATAATAATAGTAACAATAATAATAATAAAATATTAAACATAAAAATAATAACAATAATAAACGTCATTTAATTTTATTTCAAAATGAACACAGTACTCGTGCCATTATATTTGTCTCTTTAACTAAAACTCTCTCATTGTTTAAAATGAAAATGTCAATCTAATGCAGTCAACTAGCCAAGATAGAACAAGAACGATAGACTCTTTAAATTTCATTATTATTGACCATTATGGATTTGCTATTATTGAAAATATTGTTTTGACTATGAAAATTTTAAATTTTAAATTTTAAAGACTGTAAAATTAAAGGGATATTATTTTGCATCATTACTGGAAGAGCTCCATGTTCATAACTTCGATGAATGATGATTTCATATGTTCACGAATCAATGTATAAGATATTAATCGATTTTATTAGCTTGAAAAAGAAAAACAGTTTTAGAAATGAGGCAGATAGATTGAAAAAGAGAAATTATAATTTAATGAAATTGGTTGATTATTAAATTTATTCAAATTTCTGATTACTTAAAAGAGATTTACTAGCAGCAGTATTACTGTATCTCGTACTTATAACTATAAACGGTATAACAATCAGAAACAATTCAACGGATATTTCAGTAAAATTTCCAAGTCACTGAAATTCATTTACATCAAAATTATTTTCTTAATTATTTTGAATTGCACTGGAATTTACTTGCGATTATTCAAATTAATATTTAATTAATAAATATTGTCTGATAACTACTTATATTCATAACACAGAACAATATGTACTTCAAGTTCTCTTTATCAATTTGTTTCTCAGTTGACATTAATTCAGTAGTTATTTTGTATTAAAGAAATATCAAATTGCTATTTTAATTATATCAATTAGTTCAAAGAATTATTCTTATTGTCATAATATATTTAATTTAGTTAAACTATTCGTTTTATCTTTATTATTATTATTGCTATTGCAATCATTATGCTTCTATTATTTTTTGTTATCCTTATTGTTGCAACAAATAATTGTTTATGTAGTTGAATGAAATGCAAATAGAGATGTTAATTAAATCTGACCATATCTACTTGGACTATGTTATAAATGAATATTCATTTAATGATATTACGGTGTCTTATTGGAAAAGTCATTTGAATAGAATAGATATGACGAGCGTTGGAATACGATAATAATTTTGAGGGATAGCAATTTGTTCGTCCAACCAATTCAAAATTTGACAAGCTGATTCAGTTGATTGGTTCTAAATTATTATTTTCATCATGAATACAATCCACTTGAAATGTTTTTCTCTTTCAATCCTGATGAAAAATAATAGTAATAATAATGATAATAATAATAATTATTATTATAATAATAGTAATAATAATAAATAATGATAACAGTGATGTTTATAATTATAGAGTATTAAATATTACTGTTATAGAATATTAAATGCAATGTTTAGACAATAAGCTGTAACGATGGAATTGTTGTTGTAATTTGATAATTAGTAAATTACATGAAAAAATGCTTATTCAGTTTTTATACTTTTCTTTCAATAAACAACTAAATAATATCATAGACGAATTTGTCTTCACAATGTTATCATTTTGTTATTATTAGAGCTTCATCAGACACTCAAATATAATCATTACTTTTCTTTTTTAATAATACTACGATAAACAAAAAGTATAAAGTGTGATTGTTTAATTGAAATTACTTTTAATTGATTTTTTCTAATTTGTATTAGAATATACTGTAACTGAAGAATGAAATTTATATTTTAGAAATGTATGATAAAATAATTTCAAATAAATTCAATCTGAAATTATATTATTCCTAAAAAGAAAAAAACAATTTGTTTTATGCATTTCTCTTTTTCGTTTTTTCCTATCTTTTTATTTTTTCATTTGCTTATTTTATTTCATTTTATGAAGTTTACAGATTGATGAACGAATAAGTAGGCATTATGAAGGAGAGAGAGAGAAAGAGGCAGAGAGAGGGAGAGAGAGAGATAAAATGAATATTGAAGTAAGGCTAATAAGATGAAATTTTGGTTCATTATAAGAGTATGAAGATCCAATAAATAAATTTTACTTGAAGATATGTATTTTTAAAGAGAAAAAGAGAGAGAGAGAGAGAAAGGGGAGAGAGGGGAGAGAGGATAGGAAGAAAAGGAAATATATAGCTTATTGGAATGGATTTTAAACCAATGGCCAAACATTGGCTTCTTCAAATGGGCCTTCTAGATAAAACTTAATTTAGATGGTAATAGTGATGATGTTGGCAATGATGACCATCTCTTTTCACTATAAATATATTTACATATTCACATGTCTTATGTAGGTGTGCATGTGTATGTGTGTGTATGTGTGTATGTTTGTGTATGTGTGTGTGTATATGTGTGTATGTGTGTGTATGTTTGTGTATTTATGCATGTGTATTCAAATTTTTTTACTTGTATTTTTTTTGCTGTCCCACATACACAAATATGAATGTGCACCCCTACATACACATACATACATATTCATAATTGAACAAAATTAAATTAAATTGTGTTTTCTTATTTATTAATCTCTTCTCTTCCGTATTCTATTATTTTTTTGTTTTTTTTTGTTTTTTGTATTCTTTTCTCTCTGTCTCTCTCTTTCTCTCTCCCTTTCTCTTTTACTCTTTCTCTCTCTCTAGTGTTCCTATTGCAATTGTTATTATTATCATCAAAAACTTTCACATTCATCATCTTTCTTATCATTATCAATTTCCCGTCTTTCCCCCCAAAAAGAACTTACCGTAATATTACATTTTTCTCTCATTGGGAAAAGAAAAAAAGACGGCAAAATAAAAACTTTGTGGATCTTTTTAAGAGAAATCCAAAAAAAAAAAAAAAAAAATGAAAGTTTTTATTGTTGTCTATTTGATTAGAAAAATAAAATTTTGCATAACTATGATATGAGTGTAAAAAAAAGAAAAGAAAGAAAGAGAAAAGGAAAAAGAAGCGGAAAGAGAGAGAAAAAAAGAGAGAGAGAGGAGAAAGAACAATATGTTGGTGAAATGAACTGATTAAATGAGTTTAAATAAAGTTAAAAGGAACGAATAAATAGAATTGAGAAAAAAAAAAGTTAAACCGGATGAAAATGAATGCTTAATGTTATGTTAAGCACAAAAATTGGATCAATAATCATTTTCAAGCAATTTCACTTTCCGGAAAACCAACGAAAAGTACTATCATTTGATTAGATATCTAAAGGAAGAAAAAAAAAAAAAACAAATCAAAATTTCACTATGCATCTAATCAAATAAGGGAAAAAAAAGGGCGAAATAGAAAAAAAAATTAAATGATCGAATTTTATTTGAAATAATTTAAACAGGAAATTTAGCTAATACAATGCGCAATGGCAAATAAGAAAATTTAAAATGATTAGATCTTTTTTTTCTCATAAAAAGAAAAAAGAGCCAAGCAAGAAAGAGGAAAAAAAGCCAAGGGAATGATTTGTTAATAAATAACATTGAATGTTTTTTTTTTTTTAAAAAAAAATTTAAATAGAAAAATAAGAGATTTATTTAGTTATAATAATATTCAAATGTGGGTTTAATAATTTTTTTATCGTTGTGCATTTTTGAAAATGCTTTAATTTTGCAATGTTTTTTTTCTTTCAGTGTCAAAATTTCCTTCGGAATATTTCAGAATTTCAAGATTGAAAAAAAATTCGTTATTTGCTCCATAAACTATTAGCAATTATCTGATAACATCATATTTACGGTTAAAGATACAATTTTGATAGGAATTGATTAAACTTTTTAAACATTTAACTATCGCCTTTCCATATTTCATTTCATTTTTATTAGCCACTCTATTGTAGCCTAAATACCTAGTAAATGAACTATTGTAATTATCTTATGGCAATATTATAATAGTCCTTAGTTGTGAATTTTGCTGAACAATATTCAAATATGCTGGAATAAATTTGCAAAAGATTAGTTATCAAAATTTTATAAAATGCGCGAGGTGATATCTTTTAGAATTATAATTAACGTACAATTTTTATTATTCAATAATAATAATAATAACAATAATAAGATTATAATTTTTGCAACAATTTCGATCATTTTTTTTCCTTTCTTTGCTCTTTTCTCTTAAAAGTAAAATGAAGAAAAATTTAATTCTTCCACAATCCTAAAAAATTTAACTCAAATGCAACAGCATAAAATTTTTGCATAATTTGACAATAATTTGCGCTTAATCTCTTTTATAAGAAAGTAGGCTTTTTTTTCCTTTCCTATTGCTAAGTATTCTCGGGAACAATGAATCAACATTTCAATTGTTTAATTATCTTCATGAAAATATCCTGTATTCGATTTGTTGCTGTTGCCGAAAAAAGGAGGACAAATGACAATTGTCAGAATGATCGATTCAGTGAAGCATATCGAATGATAGTTGGTGCAATTCATCAAATCAAATACGAAACATATCAAGGAGGTGCTAAATGAACCAATAATCCTCATATCAAATAATCCATATCATTGCCATGTCATGCTTCAGATCATTTGTAGATCAATTAAACAGAATGGTTAAAAGCATTTTTGCAAAATCTCATCAATTTGCAAAAAGAGGAAAAGAAAGAGAGGGATGAATATTTCAATAATCTTCAACCATCTGCATTCCATTCAATCATACCAATATTATTATCACTATGATCCAGAAGATTATTATTATTTTTCTTTGTATTGACTAGTTTAGGTTTACAGTTTTAAATTTTAAAACTTTTACAAATTCTTCTATTGAATTTTCAATTACATTTTCCAAATCTTTTGCTTTGTGTTTTCTCCCTTCTTCTCTTTGAAAAAAATAAACTTTGAATCTTTTTTTTGAATAAAAATTATTGAAAAATTTAGTAATTGAAATTTGATTTCTTATAATTAGATATATTAAATGGATTTTTTTTCCCTTTAATATATTTTAAATAAAATCAAACTTAAATTGATAAGAGAATGATTTCGGGAATTCTTCATTAGTATTTAATGTGTGCGTGTATGTGTGTGTATGTAATTATTCCAGATGAACAAATTGTTAAGGATAAAACTTATTCTGATCACTAATTGGTTTAATGAATGGGAAATGATAATGATAGATGTCATCTGTCATTGAGAATAGTTGGATTAGTTTAAATTTTATTCTGATCATTGAAGCAATATTGGCAATCAAATGGATTGCGACATGTTGTAGTGATATTCACTATCGATGTAAATAGATGAAACTTTTTTAAGCTTTGGGACTTTTTCTTTGTCTTTTCAATTTCAATTTTAATTTCAGCAAAAAAGAAAGAAGCCAGAATGAATATTTGGAAATAATTGGCAAAAGTATTTTTTAATACAATAAAAAATATTGGATGAATTTAAGAGAAAGATAGAGAGGAATGAAAAGAAAAGGAAGCAAGAGATGGAATTTAATTTTGATTTCAATTTTCACTTCCACTCTTTTTTTCTTTCTTTCTTTCTCTTCCAACAATTTTATCGTGTGCAAAAGAAATGAATTTTGAACAAAATTCAAATTGAGGAAAAAAAACTTTTCATCTTTTTTTTTTAACGAGCGAAAAAAAAAGCATTGGAAAAAATTTTACTTTTCGTTTTAACTAACGTGTATGCTTTCGTAGAAATGACAAAGTTGAGAGGAGAGAAAGAGAAGGAGGGAGAAGGAAAGAGAGAGAGAGAGAAGAGTTGAACAATTTTTTTTATTTTTAAAAATGAAGTGTGATGATTTTGCACTCATTAATTATGAGATTTAACTTCTGTAAAAATTTTTGAAAAATTCTTTTTCAAAAATTTCTCTTTTAAAATTTCTCAAAAAAAAAAAATTTCATTCTTTTTAAGCTACATGTTTTGTGGATTTTGTAATGAACAATAATTAACAGAACAGATAGAAGAGATAACGAATTATCAAAGGATTATCGTTCTTTTCTTCATTCCTCTTTGGATATTTTTATCTATCTGCATTTCAACAAGATAGGTAAATAAGTAAACGAGTAAATGAATAAGTAATTAAGTAAATAAGTACACAACAAATGAATAAAGAAATAAATAAATGAATAAAGTAAATAAATAAATAGATAAAAATTGAATGAATAAAAATTGCAATGTTGTAATAGAAAATATTTTTTTTTTTATTTTTGGAAAAGGCTTGAAACAAACATCGATATTTATCATTTTTAACTTCTAAATGGCGGCTTTTTTTGTGCTTTTGCATTTTAGAAGAAAAAAAGAAGGTGAAAGAGAGAAAAAAGAAATTGGAGAGAGAAAGAAGGCAGTTCGGATTTTTATTTTTCGATTTTTACGATTTGATTGAAACAGATGAGAGAGGGATTTGCATCAAAATGAATATTATGTTTGTTGATAGCGATAATTGTTCGCTTCACAGAATTATTAGAGGAAGCAATACATACACATTTACTCGAACTTTTTTCTTAATAAAGCTAAATTATCTGTACTGACCTAATGACCTTTCTGTTACTGAAATTGAAATATTTATAATGATCTTTTTTTTGTAATAAGATTAAAGTGTATTTGTAATTTTCTTTTACTGTAAAAAAAATTTTTGAAATTAGTGGTATAAGTGCAAAATTATTCATTTTGAAATTAGCGATAAAAATTTTTCACGAGTAAGTAAAATGTCATTAACAAATAAATAATTTCAGCTAGCCTCTTTTGTTCTCTACAATTTGGACGTCATTTTTAGCTTTGAAAGCATCTCCCAGAAATTTAACTCATCGATTATCATTCAGAGCAAAATCCAATCCCTAATTCAAAAATTTCTTTCAAGTTTATCAATTACTTGATTGGGATCATAATATTTACATGAAAATTGCAACTTTCGGACTCTAAAAAGTATTTTCGAAATTTTACTGAAAACTCAAAGATTTTTGCTTCACAATCTGTTATTATTTCATTTTCAGTTTCCTGAATTCATAAATCAATGAAATCATTTCTGGAATACATATATATACATATTGAAATAATTATTTATATATATATATATAATGAAATCATCATGATTTCGTTTATTTCATAGCGTTTTATCGCTCGCTTGCTAAAATATTTTAAAGTTTAAAAAAATATAATTTGAAATTTAGGAAGTGGCGTAAGAGTTTCTAAGGTTTAATTGAAAGCAAATTGATTTAAAAAAAAAGAAAAAAAATAGTTAAGAAAAAGAACATCATAAATTTCAGTTTGTTTTATGACTTCAAAAAAGCTTTTTACGATCGTCCATTTTTTGCTTTTTTCCTTTTTTTTGCAAACAGAAAAAGCGATACGGTGGATAAGCTATAAGCTTTTTTTAAAATTACCATCTATTAAATGATCTTGTTTTCTGCATCTAATATGCGTGTGTGTGTTATATATGTTGTACATATGAGTGTGTACCATCTGTTTTTTTTTTTTTGGCTTATCTGTAAGAAAGAAATTTTTTAATGAAAGGATTGTAATGAAAAAAGAAGAGCGAAAAAAACAAAAGAAATGCTCACTTTCGGACAAAAAATTTTTCAAAAGTTTTGTTCAAAAAATTTTCACTTAAAAAACAAAAAAAGAAAAATGGAAAAAGGACCTGGTCGAAATGCATTTATTGCACGTATTAATTTGAAAAGTTTTTTTCTAAAAAAAAGACTTTTTTTTGTTTGGTTAAAAAAATTAAATTTGAATAATGATCATTTTGTCCGTTAAGTGGAAATAGAATCGAACAAAAAAAAAAGGGAAGAAAAAAAAAGAACAAAAATTGAACCTGTTCCTTTCCATATATTCCAAGAGCTCTCTTACTACGATACCACCGATTCCGGAAAAGTATCATTGAACAAAATAGATTAATTAATTTTTTAGTCATAATTCGGTTCTTTGGAAAATTTACTGCCTCAAGAAGAATTTTTTTTTGTTGAAAATATAAATTGCATTTACGACAAAAATATTTTTGTTGTTAAAGGTTGAAATTTTTTAAGATTTTTATCATTCATCCATTCAGTCAACAACTAATATCATATTTTGCTTCAAATAGTATGGCAAAAAAAAAGAAGGAATAAGTGAAGAAGAGAGAGATTAGGGATTGAATTTTTCAATTTACAACACCAAATTTGTCATCAATTAACGGTTTTTATCATCTGGCTACAATAGAGAAAGAGATGGCTCATCAAAGATGTTGTTGTTACCACTGAATATCAGTTTAAAAAGGCAAAAACAAGTTTAAATGGAAGAAAAGGGAAAAGAAATTATTATGGATTGTTTCATTTAGCTTTGTATTGACAAAATTAAATATTTTTTATGATGGAAAAGTTTCATTTTATGTCGAAGTTTTAAGGTTACAAATTTGATTTATTTGATTAAATCAATCATGTCAAAACTAAGTTCAAAATTCACTGTGAAAGGCAAAGAAGTTAAATTGAAATCAAAAATTTACCCACAACATGTCGCTACTGTTAAAAGAAAATATCATAAATTAATAGTTAGCTTATAGCTTCGACATGATTGTTTCGATAAAATAGGAAAGAAAGTTAATTTAAATTCAATTTATGTTAATGAAATTAGTTGCTTTTTATTTTAGTGCGGTTCGATTTTAATTGAGTTAAAATTAATGAATGGAATTCATCACTTTGCTTTTTCTCACATTCCATTATATTAAATTCTATGCAAAAAGATACGATAAAAGCAAATAGCTTTATATTTGTTAAATACCTGCGGTAGACGGGATAGAGAATGAAATAGTAGAGAAGAGAGATAGGAGCATATCATCTGATTATTGTTGCCATTTTATTTCACTTTTTTTTCATTTTATGAAAGAAAATTTTATTGCTTTTTACTATATGATTGGTTTGTTATTTTTTTCTTTCAAATCATCATGTCGCCAAATGTTTTGTCACCATGACACTTATTCATTAAAGTGATAAAATCTTAAGTGACACGATGACTTTTTGGTGAGCAATAATTTCAAAATTTTAACCAAATTGATGAAATATAGTTGATGTTGCCGAGAAAAGTAAATTTCAAATTAAATAATACTTTTCCTACTTAAATGCTACCGTAGTTACAAATTTTCAAATTCAATTTTAAAGTACAATGGTTTTTAAACTGAGCGGATCTATTCAAGAAAATCCGATTCTATAAAAGGAAATGGTAAATATGAAAATGATGCACCGAGGAAATTATCATAAAAATTGTTTAGATTTGATTTTAAACCGAAAATAATACTATTAAAGTACAGCACCAAAAAAAATTTGCGGAATGAAGAGAAAAAAAGTGTTATGCATATTGCAATTGGTATTATTATTAATGTACGAATTAAATTTATTAAAGCAATTTAATAATTTAAATTTTGCTTCTGTGAAGGAAGAAATTACTCATCATGTTGTGTTACATTTTTAACTTACACTTTTTGTTACTTAAATATTTAGTCGAAATCAAATTTAGGCCAAATTTATTTTTCATTTCAAGTATAGCCAAACTATGCAAAGTGCTTGATAGTTTTCACTTTGACAAAAATAAACTGTCAATAAAGGCATTATTTGTCTAGCTGTTGTTTATGTATACCTGTGTTTATGCGTGTGTGTGTGCGTGTGTGTGTGTGTGCGTCTGTGTGTGCGTGCTTGTGTATGCTTGTTAAGATAATTCGTTACATGGAGATAATAATTTTTTATCAATAGTAGGCTGCTCATTCGATCATCACTAATACAGGAGAATATGTAATTTTTAACAATTTTTCGTCAATGCTGCAATTCGTAATGCTTTATATACATGTGTGTATAATGTATACACATGCGTGTGTGTTTATTCATTTTTTTATTCATCCCTATTAAATTAATCATCTATTTTTACGTGTACGTAACGTAAAAATATGGCGACAGCATCATTAAAATAGTTTTTCCAAAAAAAAAAACTTTTGCAAAAATACATGCATCGCGTTATAATCTATGCGTTTGTATGTATTGAATATGTATTTACACGTGTTTTTATAAAGTTTTACTAGTAATCCGTATTGAATTTGAATTTGCTACTGCAAAAATTAATAATCGAAATATCAGAAATGAAAAAACAAAAATCCTTTCAAGTTTCATTTTGTAATTATTTAGCTAATAATAACTGCTATTTCATTGTCATTTAATAAAGAGTACAAAAAAATTTGTGATAGCATTAAAATGCAATTTAGTTTTAATAAAATATCAGTGGTGTTAAGACAATTACCGTATATTTAAGCTATTACTATAATAATTCCAACAATATTTTTAAGACAATATCTTTTTTTTTGCTTTGTTATAATTTGATCTGTTATTTATTTACAGTGTTTTTTCAAATGAAAAAAAAATTAATTTCAAATGAAAAATTTTAAATGGAAATTTCAAATCAAAAAATTAGAGAAGAGGATTAGAAAAAAGCAATTGGTACAGTTCAAAAAAAAAAAAAGTCAGAGGTCATGTGATGTTCTTCTAATCTATTTTACGACTAATAATCGTTTCATTATTTTAATATTACTAATTTAATAAATTGAATACAAAAATGAACGACATCACTGAGTAAACAAATTTCCGAAATAAATTAAACTATTATATTAATATTTTGCTTAATTATGCATGCTAATTAGTCATATCTTTCAGGACACTGTGATCAGACTTTGGATTGTCATTTATGTGGTGTTTGCTCGGCGAAATTTTACAATGTCGAACGATTCATTGAACATAAGAAAAATTGCTCAATTTCACATAAACAGGTTTGATATTAAATTTTTAATTTCTCATTAATCAATTTTCATCATTTTCCATTCCATTCATTTCTCGTTTTACATTGCAATAATTTTTTCAATCGTCAATTTTCTCATTTTTCTTACAGTATTTCAACATTTTTCAAAGTTATTTCATTTCATACTCCCACTTCAATTTCATTCTGAAGTAAAATCTAAAAAAGAATTTGATTTTGTATTAAATGGTTTCATAGGTATTATCTATGATAATACAATCTATGATGGATTAATTTTACAATGAAATTTCAATCATATTTGAGCGCAACATTTTGCCTAATATTTGAATTATTTTTTTTTTTTCAAATAATCTGAAAGAAAAAATTTGCAGAGTTCAATAATAGCACCAAATCCGGAAACGGAATTAGTGCCGATTGATTTGTCGAAGAAGCATGCTTCAGATGATCTCGATAGAAAAAATATTTTAGAAGACAAGTCAAATTTATTATTTGATCCTTTACAAACAATACAATCTCATCAACAGGTAGATTATCATATTATTTTCCATTTTAATTAGATAACTCTACAAATCGAAATGCATTTGCAATGCATTTCATTCAGGCCTGACGTTTTGGTCTCCTTTGACCTCTTTTTTATTCCTAGCAAAGCTTTCAAAATTAAAAAAAAATTAAGTATATTTTGCAAAATTTACAATTTTCTCATAGAACTGTCATTTGCTTCATTATCCTTTGTTTTAATAGCAATTTTGAGTTAAACTATCGATCTATCCTTTGCTTACCACCCACTGCGTACCGTTCCGTCTACCGTCCCTTGTCCCCAAGTCCCCGTCGCATTCTCCGTCCTTCATAGTGCCGTTAGTGAAGCGGCAGTTTCGGCATTTCCTTTATGCTTTCGCGTAATTATTACCAATATATGATTGTCTTTTTGAAGTGCTTCTTTTTTGAAGGCAGCTGTTAATTTTTTAGACTGACGACGAGGAAGATAAAAAAAGCAATGTATTTTTTTTTTTTTTTTAATACAAAGGGATTGATTAAATGAATGATTTAATTACTGAAATGAAATAATTGAAAAAAAGGACATTTGTTTATTTGCTCATTTGTTGTAATAAAACAATAAGAATTTATTTTTTTACTTCAACTTTTTTTTTAGTTACTGTTTGTTATACATTATTATTATACAATAGGCAACAAAAAAAGTGTCGTTTAATCTTTCGAAGAAAAGTTTATTAATTAATTTAAAGGCATAATAATTAATATTTAAGCTAATTCATTAAGCTATTAATCTACAACAGTTTTCAACAAATTCCAGTTCTAAAATAAATGATGATTAATTTCCAACCAGAATTGCTGATTGAGGATAAAATTAAAAAATATCATTTACTTGCAAAGGAAAAAATTCTTTTTCCCTAATTTAATTTCAAATTTTCAAATGCAAGAATTTAAAGTTTTTAAAATTAAAAAATTGTTTCTTCAAAATTTACAAAAAAATTTTTACAGCAATTACTGGAGCTTTATGCGCAGTTGGCAGCAAGTCATAGTAGGCATACAGATTCGGAACAAAGTAGCGATGATGGCGGTAATACTTCCTCATATGCGCAATCACCGCCATCCAGTATTGGTACTGCGGAAAAAATTCATCCTTGCGTTGCTGAACGTTGTCCGCAGGTTAGTTCTTACTGTCCATAAATTTTAAATAATTATCATTAAAATATCTTTTCATTAATTATTAAATACAAGCATTCATTTTCACGTGTTTGTTTATTTGTCATCAATTTTTTGTTTTAACTTAATTAATTTTGTCTGTTAGTAAATATCAATTAAAATATTCTTCAAGGAACATTATTCCGGTTCTTCTTAGCTTTCATCAATTTTCATTCATCTTAACCATTCGTATTTCTAAAGACGAGTTTTTTTTGTCTTTGATAAATAATGTTTGAATTAACATTCATTATTCTTATCAATTCATCATTAATGATACATCCGGTAATGAAATAGAATTTTATACTGATAAAATAAATGTATCCAATTTTTTGAATAGAAATTTTCATGATTGTCCATTTTGTCCACCTGTGGTTGTCCATTTTGTGATCATTTGGGGGGAAAAAAATCTCAGTTAAATTATTTGCAGCATTATCTGATAGTGGTGGAAATTTTGCAATAGATTATGAATAAAAAAATTTGAATTTGAATTTTTACATTCAAAACAGATAATCTTTGTTCCTGTTACTGATAATTGATAAAGAATGAAAAGAATTTTTTAAAATGATATCGATATAATAATGGTTGTTGCATCATTCCCTGGTCGAAACCAGTGATTCATAAAAAAAAAAATTAATTAATATAATTTTTTTTTTAAAAATCAGATTGCCGCGATGATACTGCTATCATCGCTGCTGTCAAAAATCAAAATATTTTTTCAATGCGCAATGAAAGAAATTCATTGGGAGAAGAGAATTTTCAAGTTTCAAGTTTTGTAACAAAAAAAAAATTGGAAATATTTGGCGAGGAAAACTTGCCATATATTTAATTGAATACTTTTCATTTTAACTTAAATCAGATTCAAAAATTGTATTACTTTCCGCTTGAATGATTCTATCCATTCGTAAATTTGTTTATTTGTATTTATAAGATATTTGCATCATTTTGCATAATTTTAAAAATTTAATTCACTTATTTGTTTCGATAACAATTTGCTGCAAAAGTTCCAGAGGAACTCATTCAGCATTAATGAATGGGCTGGGTCTATATTCGAGTGTTTTTTGATAAAATGTCCAAAAAAATTTTTCCCTTCCATTCAACCGGTGCTTTTGAAAAGATTATTATTGGCAAAGCGAAATTAAATGTAAAAGAAATGAAAATTTGTTTTCATTCCATTTCATCAAATTTGTTTTCATTTCATTTTATCTATTGATTATTTGAAAAACTTTCATCATTTAAATTAACTGACCCGAATGAACTGGCAAAAAGAAGCTGAACAAATTATATCTGAAACATTGATCATATATGTGCCATTGGACTGATTGAGTGAAACTTTTATCGTATATGCTAGGCCAGATTTAACTGGAAAAAAGACAGCGAACAAAATAAATTTCGAAATCTGAAATAATGAAAATTAAAAAGAGGTAGAAAGTTAAATTGAAAAAATAAATTGCGCACTAACAATATTAGTAAGTTGACTAATTAGTGTTTAATCAATCAATCAGTCGATCAATAAATCTAATCAATCAATAAATCAAAAGAAATTTAATGATATGATATATTTATGTTTTTCCTTTTTTTTTATTTTTAAATTAATTTGCATCAAATTTGCAATTTTTATTTTTTATCAATTTTTAAAAATTTCATTCCGAAATTGCAATTTTTTATTTTTTAAATGTTTTTGAATTTATTTTGAGAAATGAATTAAATGAGAAATTATTTTAAAAGTATTAGTGATTAAGTTTCGTGTGGTTTTTTTCTGGGAACTTTTTTATTAGGAATTATTAATTAGGTAGTAGATGATATAGTCATGCATATATGTTAAAGTTAAGCTTAATGTGAGTTAAAATAAGCGCATTTAATGATATGTTTATTAGGCAACTTCGAGATGAGATTAACTTCAATAATTATGACAATTTTATAATGCCGATAATTATCAACATCAATAATACTACTTCATTGTATATGTCACTAGAAAATTACTAATTTCTTAGTTAAGTTACCAAATGATTTCATTCATTGACATTTGAAAACAATTTTCAAAGATAACAATTTAGATTTTAGAATTCATCAAGGGGGTTGTTAATTTTTTTTTTTTTTGTAAAATTTTACAATTATTATTATTTCTGTCAGTTATAATCATATATATATCTATATATATTCTTAGCATTTCTCATCCCGTGGTGCATTGCTTTGGCATATTCTTCGGCGGCATCCTGGTGAAAAGCTATTACAGTGCAAACAATGCCAGGAACGCTTTACTGATCCGGAACAGGTGTGTATTCAACATTGCTATCATTATCTTCGTTATCATCTATTATTTAGCTTTTTATTCTGTTCAATATGATACTAGTAAAATTCGAAAAATTGTTTGCATATATAAATGTGATGTATGTGTATGTGTGCATGTTTTGCATATGTGTTTGTGTATGTGATGTATGTCGTTCATTTGAAAGAAAAGGTCGTTGCTACAATCTCATTTATTACTTTTACGTTTATAATTACAGCCATCGCTGTTATCATTATTATTATTACTATTATTATTATCGTCATTATTTTTTTATTATTACTTTATGTATTATTACCATATTTAGGCATAAATTATTACGATTATTAGTTTTCTATTATATTTATATACGTGTGTATGTGTTTGTGTGTGTTTTTCTTCCTGATGTTTCTTTCATATCAAAGTACGATCATTAGAATTTTCTTCAATTCTGATGACTAAAGCTTCTCAGAAGTTCTCAGTTTATTATCCAAAAACTTTTTAATCTTATTTTGAATTAGCAATTATTTGCAACATTAAACCTAAATGTTAAAGTTAAATTTCTCTTAATTAGCTTATTTTCCATTAATTCTTATTTTCCATTGATTTGTGCATCATACCACAACTTACTGCGTTGGCAACAAAGGTCAACTAAATAGTAAATCTTCATGTGAGCTTTTCTCTATAGCTAATTACCTTCAAGCATCATTCGTTCTATCAAACTTTTCCGATATGATTACTGCTTCTAACTTATCATACTGCTTTTAACTTATCTCCTTCTTATCATTGAATACAATATTAGCTTCAGGATTGCTGTACATATATTCATTATCTTATCATGTAAGTGTTGGCAGTCACATAAATTTCCATTTAGTCTGAACAAACAATTTTCACAATTTCACAAGTTTTTGCTTCTTACAAAAATCGATTGCTGGTTTTGGCAATTTCCCTGAAAACTTTTACTGCGATTTGTTTTTTTTACCGATTTTTTTGCTTTCAAGCTACTGGTAGATGAAAGAAAAAGAATTTTTTTTCGGTTTAAATTTTATACAAAAATTCAAAACTTCGAAAAGTTAAATTTTGGAAATAAATTTGGAATTTCTTATTTTTTAAAATGCTGCTTGCAAAATGAAACTGTTCATAAAGACATTGAATGATGCATCACTTTTGTTTCTCTCTCTATTGACCTATTTTAGGTCATAATATATGTATTTTTGTCCCTTTTTTTTGGAAAAATATTTCAAACCTCATTTTTTTATCTTTTACGACTTTTTATTTCATTTTCAATTCATTCATTCGCCTCTTTCTTTCTTTTTCAAAGAGAAGAATAACACTTTTGAAATGATAATGAAATGCTAATAACAATTAATTTACATTATATAAACTTCGTGCAAGCTTAGCAAATCCCAATATCCATTATGAGAATGATAAAAGTGAAATGTGTAATAGTAATTTATTTTTTTGTAAGGAAAATTTATTTCAAGGTAGAATTTTTGATCATAATTCAAATTTTTCAATAAATGACTTTTTAAATTACAACATTCGTTTATTATCAGAAAAGATTGCAGATACGTGAACATCGCTGTGAACAATTTCAACGTAGCGCTTCAACAGGTGGCTTGGAGCGTAATGCGTCACCAGATGCAGATCGCGGTTCGGTACCAGCACGTCTACAAACTTCCTATACATTAATAACAAAAAGTCCGGATGCTGGTATCAATTATGGTAGCAATGTACCTGTAAGTGCGCTAGCAACAATTCCAGCACCATCAGCACCTGCACCACTTTCGCGAATGTTGCTTTCGCAATTTTTTGGTACGCCAACTGCAACAACTACAACGGTTGCTGCAACATCTGCCACCAATATTCCGTCAACATCCGATGCATCAAAAGATAATGTGCTAGATTTGTCCAATCCAATATCAAACAAGCAACAACAACAGCAACAACAACAACAACAGCAATTCCTACCAATGCCTGTCCCACAGCAATGTAAACTTAATAATCTTAATATTCCTTTTCTTATTTATTATTTATTTTTTATAATAATAACAACTAAATTTAATAACAGTTGCCAGTTTTGCAGTTATCAGGCCACCATTCAGTTTTGGCCAATTTGCGGCAGCTGCAGCAGCAACATTACGTCCCACTCCGCATCCGGACTTATTCCTTAATGGTCCCTCATCTACACCATTATTAAACAATGATGACGACTGGGAAGCATTGATGGAAGTGAGCACAACGGATGAATCGGAAAAAATACGGGCATTAGTTGGTGATAAAGCTTTACCAACAACAGATCCAAATCAGTGTTTACTGTGCAGACGGGTACTTTCATGCAAAAGTGCTCTGCAAATGCATTACAGGACGCATACTGGTTTGTCAATTAATAATACATTCAATTAATTCTAATTATTGCTCCAAAAAAAAAACCATCAGACTTAATTTGAATGATTAATTAAAACATCATTTGGTTAAAAAAAAACTAAGCTAAATATTCCAATTTGCATAAAATTTATTGCTAATTTAGCTTTATTGTTGTTTACTAACAATTACCTAAATACTTAATATTAAATTATTTATTCATTTCGATTTTTTGCAACATCGAATTACTTTTTTCCTATTTTCTCTAGGTGAGCGACCTTTTAAATGTAAAATATGCCAACGAGCATTCACAACAAAAGGTAACCTCAAAACTCATATGGGTGTCCATCGAGCCAAGCATTCCTTTCGTGGACTTGCTGCTTCTGCTGCCACAACAAATGTCCACCATCAATGTCCTATCTGCCAGAAACGCTTCTTCACTGCTCAATTACTTCAACAGCATGTTGCACAACATACAAGTCAATCAAGCAGGTCTATTAAATCATAATATTATTTAAAAAAATTAATACTTTTCATCAAACTTTACATTTAAACTTCTATTACTGATTGCATTTCCGATTCTTTATTATTTCATTTTTCTTCTGTCAAATTATTAAGTGAAATATAGGTAACTTTAAGATGAACAACACATGCGAAAATTTTTCAACTAAGTGCTGATGCAGAAAGGGATGTTAAAAAACAAAACTGACAAACATAAAATTCACTCGGTCTTTTTTTCATTTCAATAGAATTAACAATTAATTGGCCAGAAAAGTGAACATCAGCAGTAGTATCAAAAAATAAAACAATATTTGAAGGATTTTTTTTGATAAGTGATGAACTTATAGGAATGGTATTTTGTCAACGTTTGAGATGCCAGTAGCTTCTGCGCAGGGATTTGATCTTACCGAGCAACAACACCGTTATCCACCTTCATCAGCAGCTACATCAAATGGGTTATTATTAAGACTATTGTGTTTATTTATCCCAATCCGGAAATATTTTTCTTCATTGATAAAACAAATTGATCCTGAAAAACCAAATCAATAAAATTATAGTTAGTTGAGAAATGATAAATGATAATATTTATGATACAGTAGTGCCATTGGTTACTTCGTTTTCTTCTTCAGTGCTTCTATGCTTCAAGTAAATGCTGCGAATTTGATCTTACCAATGAAGAATGATCTTGTGTCAACACCATTTGTGCCACCATTTCCATTCTTTCCGCTTGGTTTACCGCGTGGTCTTTCAAGTCCGATCGCTGCTTCCAATGCACCTCAGACATCACTTGGATCAATGCCATTTACAATTAATCACCAAATGAATTCAAAACAAGAAGGTAAAGACTTCTTTTGAACCAATATAAAGATGAGAATAAATTTGGAAGCTAGATTCTGTTCAGCAGATCAGATTCAAACAGGTCAAACAATTGTAAAAATATCTTATTGCCTGGAAATATTTTTTATTCCAGATCATTATCTCCATCAACAACTACAACATTCGATAAAATCAGAATTATTACAACCACCGCCACCATCAGTAACAGCTACACGTCCGGAATCATTACTAACTGCTCCGTTACGTCTAGAAACTTCACCAACTGCATTTAGCATGTCCGGACAATCAAGCCAAATTACAAAAGATGATGGTGAAGTAGCTTCAACGAGTAGCTCACACAATGGCTTATCGCTACCGCTGCTAACAACAGCATTAGCAGAAAATACAAATGATTCGGTAGTAAATAGTTCCAGTCGCTACCAGCAGTTCCTTCCGAAGCGTATTGCACTTGAACTACACATGAGGTCACAATTTTCATCGTTATTTACTAATGTTGCTTTTCTACAGTAAATTAACCACTTGTTCAAGTTTTCAAAATTTTGAAATGGAATTAAAAATTGTTCTCAATAAAATATTTTGCCGCGTTGCTGAAATTTTTTCTTAAACGGATCATCTTTTAATTCGTGATGATTGCCATAGGTGAAGCAAAAAAAATTGTTTCAGAATCTGAAAAACGTTGCTTACATGAACTGCCCAAGGGCTAGAAGTAATTATTGTTAAATAATTGGCAAATGAAAAATGAATATAAAATTTCAGGAGTCATTGTGAAGGTACTTCATTAAAGTGCTTCATTTGTGGTACTACGTGTACAACAAAAGGCAACTTAAAACGACATATGTCATTAAAACATCAAATACAGTATCCTTGTTCCCCAGAAGACGGGAATTCTAATGATAGTGATGGTGATAAGGATGATGATAATGATAATAATAATGATGATGGCGATGATGATGATGATGATGATACTGATGACGATGATAATGATGATGAAGAAGAGGAGGAAGAAGATCACAATTCATTTATGCACGCTGAAAATGAACAGTACGTAAATGTTGTAATAATTAACTAGAATTTCATTGATACTGATATGACCTAATTGAGCTAGGCGGAATCTAATATCAAAAAGGTAACCGAAAATTGAATTTTCTTTTTCTCTTTTTTTAATGGACTAATTTCTTGATTAGTTATCGGAATTTCTTCAGAATGGATGCCTGTGAAAGTCAACAAGATCTATCAGAATCCACCACCGATGATGATAATTCACCAGAACAGCAACAATATCAAAAGCAGCCGCATAATCAACAACAACAACAGCAGCAGCAACAGCAGCAACAACAACAGCAAGAGGAAGAACAACAGCAGAATGCTGAAACTTCAGATGAGAAGCCATCCCCGACATCATCCATATCTGTTGCAATTCCTCCATCACTCAGTAGTACACCGAATCCCTTAGATGCGATGCAGAAAATGTGGGCGGAAACCGAGCCACCACCACCGCGACAAGCACCTGTATTATCAAAACATCAATGTGGTGTATGTTTCAAGCATTTCAGCAGTAGTTCCGCGTTGCAGATTCATATGCGAACTCATACCGGTGGGTTATTCAAATGGATTTTTTTTGATTTCTATTTGGAATACATTTAGTACCGTATTAGATCAGATGATAGGTTACTTTGTTCAAGTTTGATTTCAGTCAATAAAACCTTCAAATGTAAAATGTGCGAAAGAGCGTTTGCTATTGTTCAAATTTGATTTCAGGTGATAAACCCTTCAAATGTGAAGTATGCAAAAGAGCGTTTACTACACGCGGTAATTTAAAAGTACATATGGGTACCCATATGTGGCAACAGAGTCCATCTAGGCGAGGTCGTCGAATTTTTGAATTTGGTGCCGATAATACCTTGCAATCGGAATTATTACCGGCATTCAGTTTAGGTGCCGAAGGGGCACTTCGAATCGGATCATTTGATCGGAAAGTTAGTCCACTGCATCCCGGTAGATTCGGATTGCACTCACCATCATCGCAATCAACTGCTACACCTCCTGCACCGCCACCACCAGCATCACCTTTTTCAGTTTTACCATTTCCACTACCGTTGCTGCCACAAGTAAGCAATTCCGGTGTTTGTATACCAAATCAAATGGATACTGTGATGTGGATGTGGAAGACAGTTTGTTCTGTATGCCAGAAAATTTGTGCTTCTCCTCAAGAACTTGAAAAGCACCTGAAGCAACATTTAAATGGTACCGTACGTATGGACAATCCAGCAAAGGTGACTGCATTACTACAGAAAACCGAATGATAATAATTGTGATTAATGTGATTATACAGGTGTTATTTTCTTTCTTGTTCTGTGCAAAAACTAATTAATAAACTTATAAGCTTTGCTGCAAATCATTTTGCTCGAAGAATTAATTAAATTTTGAAATTCATTTTTTTCAGATTTTCATTTTGAAATCATTTGTTTCCCTTTCTTCATTGTCCTTTATCAAATGCTTGCAAATTATTTGGAATCAAAATTTAACTAAAACGAAAATAAACAAATTATTTATTGTAAATTTGATTTTTTTCTTTTTGTTATTAAATACAATTAAACTATTCAACCGAGTGATCTGTAGACATAAATTGATTTATTACATATCAAATATCGATTAATTCAATTTGGAAACAGCAACTATGAATTAATTACTGTTCATTTACAAGGAATATCATTGTGAAATCATGAATGTGATAAAATCAAACCTTTTTTGACAATAATTTTAGAAAATAATAATGAAAAAAAGGAATTATCAATGAAAGTTTTTTTTTCTCCTTGCAATATTTCTCAGCCTAATGCCATCGATATCCGATATTTTCCAAAGTTTTTTTTTTGTTTATCATTCAGTTATAATTAATTACATATTTTGTCGATTCAATATGGCAATGTATTTTGATGTTAGAATGAAATTGGCTTTTTTTTTTTTTTTTCATTAATTTTATAGATTTGAAAAATTTGGCGACGATCTTTTTCTTCAATACAAAAGTAACAATTGCATAGAGGGATTTTTTTTATTTTGCATGTAAACATTACTGTTTAACTTTTAATCCTTTGAGCCGTATTATGGGGATATATGAGGAGTGTAAGGAAATTATATTCATGAAATTACATTATATTTTACCAATGAAACTTGTTCAATTTCCGATGACCATTGTTAAGAATTGCTGACATTTGTTGTGCTTGTACTCTCTCTATCTCTCTTACTGTATGTTAGTCAAATATCTCCGGTCCTTCTACACCTATTACCCATTTCTTTGAGAAGATCTCGAGGAAGTTTTAAATTAGTTGCCATTGATAAACAATTAATTATGGTTGACAAGTTCGTTTTGTTGCAAAACTAATCAGTAATAATTATTGTCATTTTTTTATAATTAAAACTTGAAGAAATATTTTAGCTTAAAACGAAATCATTCGATCACATATGATTAGAAGAAATTCCGGTTTGCAAAAATAATTATTGTAAATTTAAGGATTTCATGATGTGTTCCTTTTTTATCATTTATATCCAGAAAGCTGTTATATTGTCAAAACTTTTGCTTTGCTTTTTTTTTGTGCTATTATCGTTATGTTTTGCCATTGTAAAATGTTTATGCTTTTCTTAAATGCTTAATTTGTATCACTCAAATTCTTTTTTTTTTCTCTATTATTTTTTTTCTGCTATTCCGGAATCAGGAAAAGATCAGGAAAAACTTGAATAAAGAAAAATTGGCGAAGGAAACGTACTGAAATAGGAATATTATTTATTTGAAATGATTATGGATGCTTTTTTTAAGAACATAATGGAAATGTAATCCGGAAAAAATTTTACAGTGCAATTTATTTTCCCGGTATCAAACAAAAACAATTTGGTTGCATTTTTTTTTCCTATTTTTTTTTCGCATAAAACAATTCGTTTATTGTTCGAAATAATTGCACAAAACAAAAAAAAGAAACACCACAAAACCTCTTGAGAATCGGCAAATTTTTCAAAAAAATAATTCCAATCATTTTTTCAATTAAATGCAGAAATTTAATTGAAATTTGTATGAAATTATTACTTTTGAAAAAAAGCACAGTGAACTTTCCTAGTGATATTATTCCATCAAATACCACTAGTATTTTTCACTATTTCACGTTTAGTAATTTTTAAATTTCTTTTGTAGTAAACATGAAGAATTGCATAATTATCATTATTATCGCGCAATTGGTAAGTTTAAAAAAAAGACTGAAATGTAGTCCAATCAGGAAGAGGAATATGTTTAAAGACTGAAAAGTAGCCAATCAGGAACAAGAATATGATTTCCATTTTTCATTCATACTCTTTTTTATCCAATATTTGCTCATTATTTAAGCAATTATGGAATGAAATAACACTGATACCGTCACTCAACGCATATTTTTTTTTTTTAAATATTTAAAATTTCTGCTTTATAATTCATTTAAATATTACTCATAATGTCCGTATGTTGTGTATGTGTTTACGTCTGTGCATTTGCATGTGTGTGCGTGTGCGTGAATTTATTTCTTTCCATTCTTTAAATTATTTTTTTGTTAAGAAAAACTTTTTCATCTTTAATTTTTTCATAAATTAAAACAAAATTGCTTAATCTTCAAAATAAAAAAAGGCTGGCCTTATTATTTTGTGCAAATAAACCTAGCAGCAACAATAATTAAAATGTGAATAATAATTTTAGATTAGAAATTATTTCATTTTATGGGAACTCATTAAAAATTGAATTTTAATTATAAGGTTAAGAGGACAAGAAAAGAGCAAAAAAAACACATGAAAAAGGAATTGCTGGAATTAATTGGATATTGTTAAGTACTGTACGATATAGGGATAGTTTAAAATGGATTCACTTTTTCAGTCAAAAAAAAATCTTATTTTTTTCCTTTAGTTCTTTAGTTAGTAATTACAAGAATAATTATATTGTATGTGTAATGATTAATAAAATAGAATATATGTCAAAAGTTATGCAAAATTCATTTCTTATTATTTTTTTTTTTGTAAATTGTTGCCATTATTATAATGACAATAATTTTCTGTTTCTCAGCCAATCTTTAAAACTTTCCAATGTAATTATCAATTTAGCATGTTATCATTAATGAGGATGATATATGTATAATCAATCTTCTATCAAACAGCTTGAAATCCAATTTCTACTCTTCTTTCACTTTTAATTTTAATTTCTTGGAAAAAAAAATCTCACCACAAACTTAGCAAAATGTAAAATGTTCGCTAGCGATATTCTGACTGACCAAACTCCCTGATGAGTATAGTAATAAGAATTATTGTATGAACAATTCAATCAATAAATTTTTTATGCAATAACATTTCAAAATTTCAAAAATATTTATTTTCAGTATATTATTTTATTTAATTTAAGTGATTTATTATTTTCGGTTGTTCTTTTAAAATTTAATCATTTCAAGAAATTGAAAGCTATGAAAAATTAAAAAATCATATGACAATGAAAAAGAAAAAATGATAAATTTTCATCAAATTTCATAACTTTATATTATATTTTCCAACACAAGATAGATTAATTCAATTATTTTTTGAACTCAGAAAATTTTCCAAATTTCAATTTAATTTCATAATTAAATATAATGTGTTCTATTGCATAAATCTCATAATTATATCTAATATATGTGCAGATTGTCTCAGCAAAAGCCAATAATGTAAAAAGTCATTACATTAAAATTATGATGGCGAATTTTTAAAAATTAAAATTCTCAACAGAACCATGCACATTGATTGCAATACCAATAATTTAATGTTTTTTCCAATTTTTTTATAAATAAAATAAAAAAAATTTAATTTTAAAATTTTGTGACGCAAAGAGTGTCGTTATAGCAACATTATGATGTAAAAAATAATTTTAGTATGAAAAATAAAAAGTTTGTTGCAAATTAATTAATCAATCCGGAAACAGTTGTTAAACAAAAAAGTTAAGATAAAGATGAGGTCAATGAGTGCTCAGAGAGCAGCAACGAGGAGCCCAATGATCGATTTGAACGGAACGGAGAATGTAGAAAAGCAATCAGTTTAATTGTAATGAAATTACGACATTTCAACAAATTGGTTTTTGAAATGAAAATGTTGCACCGTAATGAAATTACTTCTTGCACTGGCGGGTATATTTATTTCTTCATTGTTTATATTTGATATTTTTTTGAAAACTGAATTTTTTTTTTCTTCAATAATACAAATTTATTATTCTTAATTTCTTAATTAATAATTCGCCACTTAATTCATTATTTTTGTTAATTGTTGTTAGGAAGTAAACAAAAAAGTAAATTGTTGTTAGGAGGTAAACAAAAAAGTAAATTAGTTGTATTAACAAGTTAATTAGAAAAATAAGCATGTAAAACTAATATTTTGCAAAAGGAAAAATAGTAATTGGACAATTTTGAAAAAATTTAACTATAAAGTAAGTTATGAATAGTAAAACAAAGCAAACATTAGAGAAAAGATTAATTGATTTATTTGATTAATTTCAGGCAAATTAAAATAAAATTAAATCATTAAGAATGTATGAACTTGTAGTAGTATGCTAAGCTAAGCATAATCATTTTAGGCCTAAAAATTTCTTTCAGACTTTATACTTTCTATTACTAATAATACTAATTTATTATAGCATTATTATTGTTATTAATTGATCGCTTTGATTGTTCTTTCTTAAAATTCAATCCATTTTATTTCAGAGTTTTAGAAATTGAATTAGATTGACGTCTTGTTATTTTCACCTAAAATATCCTCCTTTACAAAAAAAAATCTTTTGATTTATCAATTATTTTTTCAAATTTAATTTGCTAGCAACATAAGAATAGTTAGCTAAAAAATAAAGCAAAATTAAATTGGATACTTAATTTTTCGCAATTCTAAAATGAGAAAATTTTATTATTAATTTACTTAAGTTAATTACTTAAGATAAATTATAAAGACGTGAAACGTTGTATGTAAATTAATCGTTTAGTTTTGAAATGTTACTTAAATTTGTGCTCTGATAAGATTGCCATGATATATTTGATCTAACATGATGATAATCGAATCGATAGTGATTGTTTGGATACTTTGACAAAACATAATCAATTATGAAGGCTGATTGTTTTGTAAACTAATTGATAATGTTTCTTTTTAGATAAAATTCGAGATTCAGTGCTGCGAAATGCGAAATAGTGGCATATTTGTGGCACAAAATAATCAAAATGTTTCGTAAGCAGAAATTTTTTTGTATTATGAAAATTTTTTTTTGATTCGAATTAGTTTTGTCACACCCCTGAGATCAACAATTCTTAAAGATATTTCCAGAAAAAGAATTCATCACAGAGAGCTATAGGCATTTATCCTCTCTCTTTTCTACTGTATGATCATACTTTTAAAATTCCACTGTTTGAGAATTATAAATAGGAAATCATGATTGCTCTTTTCTATTATACAATTTAGGACTCGTTGCTTCAACTCCAATCCTTATTTACAATCTTTTCACCATCGCCGCTAATTCTCAGTTACATTCTATTTGCGCAGTTGCTTATCATTTTGTTCGTTGTTTATGCTCTTTACTTCTTGTTATTAGTAATGAAATTGTAAACGTATAACAAGTTAAATAAATTTCTATTCCGAATGACCGATAGTTTTATAATTCAACTTGTTCACAACATTAACTGAGGAAAGATTAATCAAAATTTTGAAATGAATAAATTATATTTGTAAAAGATTTTTGAAAAAAAAAAGAAAAACAAAGATTAATAAATTAATTGACTTAAAAAATCAAATAAACTGTTAGAGCTGAGAAATTAAAAATTTTGAGCTGAAAAATTAAAACATTACCTAATTTTTAACTTTGTTTTTCTTTTTTTTTTTTTCAAAATTTATTTGACATTTATGTTAACAAAAGTATTCCAGTGCTATTTATTAAATCTCTCAATTAAGCTCATTAAAATTGTCATATTAATCCGTCAGTTAATAATTTTATTTATTAAATTTAAACCATTTGCTGCATTCTTGTGTTTTAAATATTCTAAATGCGAAATTTCGCATTCATAAGACAATGTGTAATTTTATTTTTCAGATTCTTAGATAAGACATAAGCGCTATAAATTCTCGATATTTTTAAATGAAATTTTCAAAAAATGTCCTTTTTATCTATCGATTTATTCGTTTCATTTCACTACACCTCAAATTTCTACCGAAACAATGAAATAATTATAGAAGCATTTCGAGTATTAGAGCTATTTCTTTCGACTTGCAAATTGTTTGTAGATTATTTTTGAACTTGAAGGGTAGTATTTATAAGGAATTGAAATGAAATTTTATTCATTTAGGTGTATTTTATTTCCATTTTTCAATTCTTATTTCTTTTGATCTTTTTTTAAAGCAATAATGTAGGTTGATTATCACGTTATCATAGGATCACAATAACAATTCACTAAACTGGTTTATTTTCAAAGCTAAAATTATTCGAAATGAAAATATCACTATAGATGGATCGGAAAACATCCAACTGATAATGTTCCGCTTTTCGACATTTTTTTTCTGTTGAAATATTTTTATTTAAATTTCAATTTTCGTTTGAAATGTTTTTATTTAAATTTCAAATTATCATCCATCCTTGTGTGATGCTTTCAAGCTTTTGAACTAATGCAATTCGCAGCACGGAATGATGACATAAATTTTAGCAATAGATATATTGATAAATGAAAAAAAAAGATGCCTCTTTTTTCAAGCTCATCTTTTATCAATTTTTTAAAAGCCATTTCTTCCCAAATAATAAAAGTTATTATTTCTTTAATTATTACTTTTCATTACCTTTCTTATTGAATTTTCATAATTTCGTTGACATCCTTTTTTTGTTTTTTTCGCAATTTTCAATTTGATTTATATTGCCATCAAATTTGTTTTTTTTTTTTAAAAAAACATCTGAAATTTTGTTGAAAGGAAACGAGAAATTTGCAATGTACAATTAATTTCCAGCAGAAGAAGTTTTCTCTTTGTTTTGACAAATTTATTCTTTAGCTTGTTTTGCAAAAGAGATGTATTAGAAAGAGGAATGACGACAGAGTGATAAATGTGACAAGCTTTATCTAATGATCTATTATTTAAATTTATGCATTAAATGGATGGTTTGAAACTATGTCAAGAATTAAATTAGATATGTCGAGAATTAAATTCACGACCTACTTGATTTCTTTTATTGCTTGATTTTATCAATTTTCGATAAATGAACTTTTTTGGGCCATTTTATTTTTATTGGACTATTTCATTTAATTTTGCAATTATTTGCTTACGAGAAATTTAAGAAATTGAAAGTTGATTTGAATTATAAATTGAGAAAAAATTAGAATCAATGTGTTTTTCATGAAATTTCCCCGAGGCAGGATTTTCACAACTTAACCACTTTATAAAAATAATATTTTCACTTCAAAAGAATTTGATTGCCACAATTAAAAAAAAACTTACGCGATTTTCAAGTTTCACCAAAATAAAAAGTGAAAAAATTTATTTTACAAAAATTTAATTTATTTTCCCGTGTTGTGCAAGTATGGAATTATGATGAATTATAATCATAATTCATTAAAAAGAAATTTTTAACTGCATTTTGTGACAAAACATTTTTTTATTAAAGTATCAATTGCTCATCATATTTTTGGAAATTTGTTGTAAAAGAATTCAATTCAAATAGTTATTAGTTATACGATCTAACCATTCATTGATTTATCTATTTTCCAATACAACGTTTGCCTTTTTGCTAATGCCATCAGCTCGTGTTTTTACTTTTGAATTTAATAAACTCAAATAGGCATTTTTAACAATTAAAAAATTTTGTATGGAGCAAGAAATTAATTAAACATCTAAGGATAAGATTTGGTTGCAATAAATAATTGTTATCATGTAGAAAACCTAATAGCAAACTAAAAGAAACCAAGATTCAGGATTACTATCTCTTTAATCATCATATAATTTTGATTTGCCTCAATTAATAAATGGACTGCATATTCTGCAAAAGTTTGGTTAATTTTGTTAAATAAAATTTTCACTAAATGATCTGCAAAATTTTTTTTTATTTCTCATTTGCTGTAATACATTCACTTTTTATTTCGTTTCATCGAAAAATTTCTTAGAAAGAACGACAAATGAAGAACGGAAAAAGCAAAAAAATAATTTATTGATTAATAACTTGAGCAGGAATTTGAGTAGACTATTCAAATCACTAAAAAAACATTTAAATTTATTCAAATTCATAAAGTAACATCAATTCATAATTACAAGTCCAGTTATTGAACAGAGTAAAGTAATACAAATTAGTCACAGAATAAGGAATAGAAAATTGATGTGACGCTTAATCTGTGATCATTTAAATAATTTTCTGCATGTTCTATTAATCTCTGATAACTCTTGATCTACAAATCAACCATAACCTTTGCGCTGATGACAAATATTTTGTGATATGATTTGGTTATTCTTAACATTTTAGATGATATTTCTTAACCTTTCAGTTGATAGTTAGTTTGCAACATCAAATGAAAAACAGTAATCCTAGTTATCACCGACTGGGCTGATTTTCATCAAAAAAAATTTAATCTTACCAGCAGTAAGTAGCCCTCTTAATTACTATATCATATAATTTTATAATGAACTAAGTTTATTTCATAAAAATTTTCTAAAAGTATTATCAGCATATAATGAACCAAATCCATTAATTTAAGGATTTTAATCATTTTTAATGTTTATCAGCTTTAAAACGTGATGGTGATAATAATTTTTTTTTTTGATAAGAGTTAGAATTTTCTGCAAATTTCATTACTGTTCAAATAACTCTTGACCACCAAATCAACCGTAAACTTTGCACTGATGACAAACAATCTGTAATATGATTTGGTCATTCTAAACCTTTCAGATGACAATTTTCGATGCTGATTGTTTAAGTAAGTTACTATTTGTTAATTAATTTAAAAAAAATCATCGATATATTAATAGTAACAAATTCAAATTTTATTTTTCATAAAATATTACACAAATTTCAGAAATGCTTCTGTTGTTACTATCATTGATATTGTTTCCCACAGTTTGTTCTATACTGCAAGTGCAGGTATCATAGCACACATCTTCATGTTTTCAAATTTTCCTTTTCATCGGTGCTATATGAGAATCAATATTGATTCATGTAACGTTGTAATGCATGTAATTAATTAAAAGCTTTTACGAAATATTCTTAATTCATTGCTATCCAAATATTACATGTTTTTTCAAAATTGTTCCATTAGTAATATCAATTGCATTAATCAAGTTTGGAAAAAAAGATACTTTGCACAGGTATGATTTTACCTTGATCATTTCGAGTGCTGTATCAAAAGAAGGAAACAAGAAATTTAGTAGAACTAATTTAAGTTATTCAATAAATTAAAAAATAAATTATTGGAAATTTTTACAGCAAAACGAGCGACGATTTTATGATGAGCTGAATGGTTTATGGACATTTGTAAGAGAGGAGAGAAATTCACCTTCTGTAGGTATAAAACACAAATGGCATTTGTATGATTTATCGCTATTTGAGGTATTAATAAAAAATTTTGATTCTTAAACTTTGCTACTTACTAAAATAAATTGTCATTAGAATTATTGAAATTAAAATTATTAAAAATTTTACTAAATCACACTTTAGTGAATTTTCAGAATGCAACTGTTATGCCTGTTCCAGCAGCTTTCAATGATTTGACAGCAGATCGGGAAGTACGTGAACACGTCGGTTGGGTTTGGTATCAGCGTAAATTTTTCATTAGCGTGCGTGATAAATCCTATCGACATTTCGCCCGTTTCTCAAGCGTACAATATTACGCCGTTATTGTAAGTTAATTAATGTGTATCAGTAATTTTTGTGATCAGCGGACTTCTAATATATCGACATTGCAACGATGCAACGTGTTGCCTAATATTATGTCGACTTTTTTAAACAACCTAAAAATGCTATTTATCAAAAAAATTTACTTCACATAGGCTACAAATACACACAATAAATAAAACTGACAGGTCGACAGACAGACAGATATACACACGTTCATTTATCTAATATTATTTTGTAATTGAAAATTTTTGAATTGATTTTTTTCCAAATGAAATAAATAATTTCTGATAATTCAGTTCATAAACGATAAAATTGTTGGCATTCACGTGGGTGGTCATCTACCATTTGAAATTGACATTTCAACCCACATTTTGTTTGATAATGAAAACTGCCTCACAGTAGCAGTGAACAATACCATGACCTCAAAGACAATACCACCCGGTGAATTTCGATATATCCAGAACCAGCGTGGTGAAAGTAAACAATATTCTGATGGGTTCGTGATATGCTAAAAATTATCTATATCAATGAGTAATTCATATCAATTTTATGATTTTTTATATTTGAACAGCTACCGAGAAGCTATGAAAAATGTTTTCAAATATTATCAGTTTTATTGTCATAAAATACGCAATGATTTGAAATTCAAATTAAACTTTTATAAAATTTATATTAATTCACAGAATTTACGAAAAATAAGCAGGATAAAGTAAATTTAAAATAAAGTAAGCGGTCTGATTCCGGAAACTATAAATTGAATTCAAATATTTGTTGAATTTAAATAAAATTAATTCAAGTTTTATAAAGCCATCTCTTTTCAGATTTTTTAAGCAGATTTGGAAATTTGATTTCTTCAATTATGCTGGAATACTACGACCTGTTTATATCACGCGGAAGCCATTCACATACATCGATGATATTGATATCGAGGCCAGAGCAGATGGTAAGAAAACAATTTGAAGGGGGAATTTGCTGGAAACTTTGTAAAAGAATAAAATTTAGTTGAAATTAATTTAAAGAAGAAACGGCCGTAATTCAATTCAAAAAAATTGTGATTGATTAATTATAAAGATAAATTAGTAAATTTACCTATTCCAAATTACCGTTTACTTTTTTCACTTAATTTAATTTGACATTTAATACGTTTTATTTTCTTAGCGCGAAAACTAATTAATTGCAGGATTTTTCTCCTACAGAGTACATTTAGTAACAGATACTCAGTTAGGAACAATTCAAGTAACAGTAATGGATAGAAATGGTACTGTGATATTTGAAAATAATCGAAATCATTACATTGGTCGTATCGATAATATTCAGCCATGGTGGCCACGTGATATGGGAACGCCTGTATTGTATAAATTTATGGTAAAAGTATTAACTTACTACTATCCTAGACATTATAATTCTTTCAATCTAGCATTTCATATAGGCATATTCTTAGTCAAATTAGGAATATGATTAATTTCCAGTTATTTGAGGAATGAACAGAAATTACCACCTACTACTTGAAATGAACAGGACTTAATCTCCTATCATTTGATTAATAAACAGGAATTACTTGAGAAATTTACAGGAAATTTGCAGTCCATTTTGGAAAATTTTAGAAATTTAACTAATTTGATTAAATATCGCTATTTACAAATAAATGAGGTGAATTACTAAGATTATTCAGTTATCGCTGAAGAAAAACTTCAGTAATCAAAAAATAAAAAAAATGAATGCAATGAAATAATAAAATAAATAAACAAAACCATACAAATTACAAATTAGCATAAAATAAATTTCCAGGTTCAATTAACAATGTCAGGTATTTTAATCGATGTGTATCGTTTATGGTTCGGTTTTCGTTCCATAAGTATCTCATCAGATCAAATATTCATAAATGAAAAACCATTTTACTGTCATGGTTTTGGTATGCATGAAGATTTCGAAGTGCGTTACCTTTTATAATGATAATTTTAGTACGAATAGTTAGTACTTGAAAAGAAACATCAATTTGCAAATTTTATTTCTGTAAAATTGGTAAATACCTGAAGATTTATGAAATCAAAAAAAAAATTGATTAAATTGAAAATTTTAGTCATTATTAGAGATAGCATAAAACATTCATTTTCTAACACAGATATCCATTAAAATTAATTAACTAATAATTACAGATTTGATAATTATTAATAATAATTGTATAAAAGAAATCAGAACTGTGAGTGCAGAAAATTATCACGTTTTCTTAATTTAAGTATAAATTTGGAATGTAATGCAAATTTATTATTGGAAATATTTGATTGAATTAATTTCGAGTTTCATTTTTATTTCAATAAATATCTTAAATTATTTGTTGGCTTTCAGCTTCATGATCATATAGATCTAATCCGATCGATTTCAGCTTCATGGTCGTGGTTATAATCCGGTAGTGATGATCAAAGATTTGAATATGTTAGAATGGATGAATGGTAATTGTTATCGTACTTCACACTATCCGTATAGCGAAGAAATGGCATCTGAAGCTGATCGTCGCGGTATTGCTGTTATCACTGAAACACCTGCTGTTGGACTTAGGTAAATTGAGAAAAACAATTTTGTTTTTTTTTTTTTCTAATCTTCAAAACTTTTAAATGCATGAACAAAATAAAAGCGTCAAACATGCAATTTATATTATAGAAAAAAGCAGCTTGAATATAATCATTTGACAATGTTGGATAATCATTTTGGCATTCAATTTCAAAAAATCAAATTAAATTTCTCTTAATATTTAGAAATCTTTTATCAATAATTATCACATTCCCCTCTTTCTCTCTTACTCTTTTCTATATCTGTATATAGTAAAATTTAATCATTTCAGCTATTTTACAAAAGAAAATCGATTATTACATGCAGAAATAATACGTGAATTGATTAAACGTGATCGGAATCATCCCTCAATAATCATGTGGTCATTGGCTAATGAGCCATCATCTGGTGACTCGACAGCACGATCATACTTCAGGTTAAATTTATCCATCTACATTTTTCATTTCTTCATTTGACTTCAACTTTCTGTTAAAATTAATGAAAGAGAGCAATGATGATTTTATTTCTTAAAATTTGAAATTGTCTCTTCTCATTCTTCATTGTCAACAATTGGAATGACCAGTCCAATTCGATGATCTTTGCAACATACTGCTTTGAATGTTTTGAAAAATTAATGAAAGCAAAAAGTTGAAGGATTCAATTAAATTTATAAAATGTTCTTTTTAGTGAACTCATCAATTTGACGCGAACAATTGACTCAACTCGACCTGTCACTGCTGTATTGGCAGCAAGTTTTGATGTCGATCAAATAGTATGGAAACTTTACCTTCCATTCAAGATAGCAAATCTGTGAAGGAACAGAAACTTTGAGAGCTATTTGCATAATTAATATAAACATATCGATATGTTACAAAACCGCTGAAAATTTAATATATTTAAACATATTTTAGTTCCAGTTAAAAATTTTCAATATCTTTTTAATTACAATTAACAATTTATAGGCTGATTTACTTGATTTAATTTGCATTAATCGATATTTTGGCTGGTACATTGATACTGGTTATTTGGAAACTATTAATCATAGTTGGATTTTTGAAGTGAACAACTGGAAATCAAAATTTAAGAAACCAATTATTGTATCGGAATACGGTGCGGAAGCTCTACCAGGTTTAAATCAGGTAAAATAAAAATGAAATTACTGTTTATAATTTTTTTGCTTTCCCGGAAATCGAAGCAGTGAAACTATAGTTACTTCTGCACTTGATAACAATGTTATGGAGCATTCTGTCAAATTAATTTTTAAGGAGCCAAGTCGTGCCTTCAGTGAACAATATCAACGAGACCTTCTAGAGCAAACACATCATGCATTTGATTTATTGCGGAAAAATCACACAATTGCTGGTGAAATGATTTGGAATTTAGCTGATTTCATGACTGCCGATGGTTTGATTTCTTATTAAATTTCAAAATAAGCCAAAAAACTTATTAGGAAAAAAACAAAATCGATAATCGATAAAATAAGATCGATGAATTGTCGTCAAAAGAGCCTATTGGGATCAGGAAAAAAGTCAAATTGTAAAAAAAACAAGAATTGAACAAAAATTTCAAATGTCCGCCATCAGTGCAATTATTGCTGTGAAAAAAGCTCTTCAAACTGTTACATCAATGCAAATTAATTAAAGAAACTTTAATTGACTTAATCCTCAATCAAAAACTAAATACTAAAAATGCTAGCTATTTTATTTAGAACAAAAAAAAGCTCAGAAAAAACAAATTTAATAAAAATAAAAAATGCTTCCATTTAATAGGTATAACACGCGCAGTGGGTAACCATAAAGGTGTGTTAACACGTAATCGTCAACCTAAAATGGCAGCTTATATCCTGAAAAATCGCTACAAGAAATTAGAAGAAACAATGTAAATTGGAGTACTGTAAATGAAATATTGATAACATGCATTCTTTCCATGCTTGATGATATCTACTTTTACCTTGATCATATCATGTTGACATTTTGTCTGATCATGTTATTTGTGATGAATTTAAGCAAATGAACTTATTTAGCATAAATGTTTTCAAATATATGGATTACAATCACATTCTCAATATTCGCTGTTGTATTGTAACTTTTTGTTTTTTCTTCATGTTTCTTTAATTTATAAAACATTCAAAAATTTAACTTAAAAGTCAAAAAACTCTCAGATATTAACTTATCTCAAACTTAGGCAATTAAATCAATTATTAAAAGCACAACTAATTGTATTTCGGTGCTTTGGTTATCTATATTTTTCAATATATATATATATATATATATGAATTAAATTTTAATTGAATTAAAAATGGCTAATATTAGGAGTGTTAATATTTAATTAACAGAAATATGATAAAAAATGATAAGATTATCTTCTACAACGATTTTATAAATGCAAAGAAGATCTAAAGTAAATGCACTTTTCAAGATTCAATGTAAATAATCATAGATAAATAATTATGCGAAATAATCATACGATACGATTGTTATGAAAATTTTTAGATCATTAAACCGTAAAAAAGTGTTTTCCTCAAAGCATTATTAATCATTTAAATATTTTGAGCAATCTTCAAAAATTAACATTATGGCTGGAATATAATACAATCCTGAATTTTTGGATAAATTTAATAGAAATGATTGAAATTTATTGATATAAGTAATATTGGATTTGTTTAATAAAAGTAATGCAGAATAATTGCGCATATGTTAATGATGCTTTATTTCCTAATTTTTTTTTTTTCATTCAATTTCTTCATTTGTGGATTTGATTATCTCTCGATATTTTTATGAAGTCATCTTGTTTCTTTTTTTTTTTGACAAAGCTCTTAAAGCCGTAAATTTTCCCATTTCATTATATCCTAATGATAATGATAAGGATTTTATATATGTAATGATAATGATAGTGCTGTTAAGCAACTACAGGAAAGTTATTAATTTATTTTATGGGTTGAAAACTTTAAATACAAACTAAAAAATGAGATCAATAAAACTTCACTTCAAATACAATACAGAATAAATTGCGGTATAAATGAGGAGAATTTTAAGTTAAGCATTCAATTCCTCCGTTAAGCAGTCAATTCCTCAAAATAAGTTAAGTTCCAACCAGTCAGTTAATTAAGCTTACCCTTTTTGGTTTTATGTAAAGAAAATATTGAGAAATATTCATTTTAAGACAGATTTCAAAATGTATTATCATAAGGAATTATAAAACGTTGTTTTATTAATTTCGAAGGAATACTGAAACAATACTGATATTCCGAAAAATGCATTTCATTGAACTTAACGATAGGTAAGAGAGAAAATTGAAAACTTAAGAAAAGAAAAAAAAACAAACTGATCAATCGAGAAAAACGACAACTTTGTCGCTTTAACTCCTATTTTACAAATAAAATGCGAGTGAACAAAATGAGAGGTAAAGCAATAACCGGAATGTATCGCAATGAAAGATACTATTTTGAAAGCCAGAAATGTTGGAAATGCATTGATGAATGAATGAAATACGAACAATATCATATGTTCATAAATTTATAAATGCCAACGATATGATCAAAATGCATGAAATAATAATATTTGTTTGCAAACACAATTCTTGCTAAATAAACCGCAGTATCAATCAATGATTTGATAGAAAAAGCAAAAAAAGGAAAAAAAAACTAGAAATTTTGCTATTTGAAAAATCTATCAACATTTCAAACATCATTGATTGATATGTGACAAACACCAATACAGGAAAATAGTATTTGCTTTTTTTTTAAGACGAAATTGCTAATCTAAATATATATAGGACAATTCACCAGGGAACTTAAACAGCTTACATCATTATTACAATGGACCTGAAATACATTAAAATTGAAACAGAATGAATTCACTTTTATTTTTGTTTACCAAAAGAATATCTTTCAATCAATGGAATTATTTATTTATTTTCATTCCAGAAATCCATTTATGTATATTTAATCCAGAAAAAAATTTTCATGCATAATTCAAACATCAAATAGTTTTGTTTAAAATAAATATGCCTTTTATATTTGATGGTATGCGTTCAGACCATTTATTCTTTTTCATAGCTATCGCAGAATCAATTTTTTCTCAATTTTTGAAAATTCAAAATTAATAAAATAAAATGAAAAATTAACTTACACATTGTAGCAGATGCTGCCTCTGAAGAAAAATTGCTTGTCTCTTTATGATCATATTGTTCATTGAAATTCCAAAGTTGCGCAAATGTTACAATTGGTATCGTATTTGGTCCTGTTGACATTACCTGAAAATGAAATGAAAAATTAGAGGAGAAAATTCAAAATTTGAATTTAAGATTAGCATACATATTTTAGGATCAAAATTTTGTTAATCGTATTTTCATTCTATATTTTCTATTTCCAATTATTGTTTGTCTTACTATTACTTCTAATTACAATCATTTTAATTGTTCATTTTTCAGTTCCATTCGATATATTTATTCTTTTTAAATCATTATATTTGAATATCATTTATGACTTTTAGTAATTTTAAGTACAATACGACGACTATAATTTATATGAAATTTTCAGGTTATTTTCCATAGTAAGTAATTCATTAAAAATATAAATGAACAGTATCATTAATTTCTTGACTAGAATTTAATACTATTTTTTCAAAATTTTTGCTTTTTTCTTTCGCTTTTCCATTTTTATAAAATTGACATTTTAATGTTGTTAATTGAAAATTAAAAAAAAAAAGAAAAAAAACTGTGAATACCGAAGGATTCAGAGCAGTATCATTTGTCATAGTCATGGTGGATTTTGCTGGTTGAAAATTGGATGTTGATGTTGGGATGAAGAATTCATTCAGTATCTCACCACTATCAGCTATATCATCGAAACATAATTCACTTGGTCGTACATAGATTGGTATCGGTTCATTTTTTAAAATTCCATCATTACTATCATTGAAACATTGTTGAGTGTTTGATTCCGTAAGCTGTCAATGAGATTATTTATTAAAATTTATCAAAGACAGAAAAATTACAAAATAATACAGCAACACTACTACTGCGGTAAGTGATAAAAATAAATGGATAAAATTTCATTTTTTTCGCTAAATGTACATAAAAGCATTCTTTTTCTTAATTTTAATTATTCAAAAGTAATATATATCAAACATTGCATTTGAATAGTTACTGTATTTATTTCTAAATAACAAAAAGCATTACAATATACCGGATGTACAGTAATATTTGTTGTTGCAGTGTAATTGTAACTTGTCGATGGTTGATCGTATATAATATTTGGTAATGAGGATAATGATAACGTTGTTGCTGTTGTTGTTGTATTGATTCTTGGAATTATGGTAGGTTCATGTGAACTGCTAATATTGCTACTGAGACAGTTCTAAATGGGAATTCAAAACGAAGAAGTTAAATATTCTAATTTGCAGTAATTTATTTTTTAACCTCTAGCATCGTAATCATTGACTAATCAATTCAATAAATTCTTAACAAATAATCTCGAAAAAATGTAACTACATTATTAAAAAATGTAACTACATAAAATAAAAATAAAGAGAGTTGAACATTTAATAACTTTGCAATATTTATGACAATAATAAATTATCATTTGAATATAAGCAAAAGTTACGGTAATTAAATAGAAATTTTCAAGTGAATATGATGACTGATATTATATTCCGAGGATATTTTAACTTATTGGATCATTTGGTTTTCCTTATAATTGTCGAAGTTTTCACTGATATCCAGGATTCAGTTCTTTTTATTGATTGCTTTTTCCATCGTTATAATTATTGTTAGGAATTCTTTCAAAATTCTGAATTTAAACAAAAAAAAAATCTTACGATACCGACAATGATTCATAATTAATAGCGCTCTGTTGATCAGTTATCGTAGGCTTCCTTTGATCAACTGTTTGTCTCGTCGCTAAATATCAAATTTATGAATGGTTTTTTTTTTTTTTAATCAAATTAAAAATGAAAGTTTCTAAAAGAGAAATTTAAATATTATTGATAATGATAAAATGTTTTATGAAATGCTATAACAACAACAAATGCTTTTTACCGCTAACAGTACCGTCAACCATTTTTACGCTAAATGACGGTGAATGACGCGAAATATTAATCCAACGTAAAGGTTGCACTGATGTTACATTGGGTGACAACGCTGATGTTGACGAAGGCATTCTGCAAACAGAATGTAAAATTGAGCTGAATAATTTCTGAAATAAATCTATTATAATCTGAAAAATTTAAATGACAAATATTTAATGTTTTCATTAATGAATAGAAAAAATTAAATTAAATTAATTAGATAACTTTGAAGTGCTTCTCATTCAAAAATAAATTATGATTGTTCTTTTTTTTGGAAACATTTTATAGCTATCTTGTTCAGTACAAATGTCAAATCCATTCAATTATATAGAGCATTATCAGGAAAATACATCTGCTTAAATATTCCTAAGAATTAATCACCCAATGTTAATTTCTTAGAAGGAAATAAAATAATTATTAACTTCATCAGAATACATGAATCAACACTGCTTGTTTCAGATTTTATTTCTGCATCAAAAGATGATCGTGAATCACCACCAAGTGTTAATGACATCAGGTCAGTAGCTGTTGATCGTCTCATTGAATCATAACCCTCATCATCCATCTCATGTATGCCATCTGTCTCCATTGACCCATTCTCGCAATCTAATACTGTATTGATCGATTCTAAGAGAAAAATTGCAACTTGAAATTTAAAAAAACAATCGTTGAGAAATGATTGATGAAAAATTTTAATATAATTTTAAATCTATGTTTTTTTTTTGAATTAATTTTTTCATACAAAAATTAAAAATTACTAAAAACAATTTATTACTGATTGTTTTTTTTTCTCGATTATTTATCTAATAGCATTTAATGCAAACAATGAAGTGATTTTTCAGTTTGATTAAATTTAAAAAGAAAAATCAAATTTAAAACAAAAAGCTATACCAACAATTTACCTTCTTTTTTCGGAATTTCTTTGGCTAATGCATGAATTTCGTTAATGATACGATGCAAACGTAATGAGAGCCCACCATCGGTATGTACCAAAGTATCCAATGATTGTTTGGCATTTCTCAGAGCATACCAAGCTTCCTTCTCACGCACAACATTACTCATAGCAGAATTACCTAGCAATGCCGGATTATTTGAAAAAGCTGCAAGAAATAATTTATCGTTATTTAGTTCTTTTTTTTTTTATTTAATTCAGATGATTTTCATCAGTTTTTCCAGAAGACTGTAAATTGTCATAAATCTTTTCTTTCTCAAATGCATAAATATTATTGATTTTTAATTATCTGTTCTACCACAAAGTCATAGGATATTATTTGTGATGCATGAATGGCAGTCTGGAACTGAAGTCCTGAGAAAATTCCGTTTTTAATTTAATATAGATGGCAATTTATTGATCGATTTGCCGATAATTCGATCTTGATTTGATGAAGTATTTTCGATGCTAGTATTAACATAGCTTCGGTTTTGATGTAACATTATTAGCAAATCAATTACTTAATGTACAATCAAAATACGGCAAGTAATTCCTATTATTCCAATTGCTGAATCAGTAAATGTGATAGTGATAATGATAATGACGATTATTAAAATATTGATTTTGAGATAACGATTAATCTTAAATATTATCATAAGTGAAAAAAAGTCAAACATAAACATGCCATCAAAATCATCTTTAAAAGTAGTCGATAATCCTTGCAAGCCATCTACTTCTTGCTTGTTGAAGTGATCCGGAAATGCTTCCTAAGGTAATGAAAGATATAAAAAAATAGATAATCTTTCAATAAGAACCAATGATCCGACACTGTTACCGTTTCAGGAAATTAAGATTACTTTGAGTTGTCTGGTAGCATTAGTTGTTGGTGCTACACTCATAAATCGTCCATCGCCAAAACCTTGACGGAGTAGCATATTACACTCACGTGCTAACGTACGTGGTGATCGGAATGTTTGACACTTCTTTTTCATGCAACGATATGCTGGATATTCCTGAAAAAAAAATGAGATATCCCTTTCTTCCGATTGTCCTCAATGATCTATATATAAACGCATCTACGTAAACTGCCATTAAAGAACGGAAACAGTGTAACCTTTAACCTTTATTTTCTCATCTATAATTTTCAAATTTAATGCTAACCTTTACAGTATTTAGATACTTTACGCGACGCATGAAAAATTTCATCGATGAACCGCAGCGATGGCATGGTATGCATTTTTTGGTACACATCAACTGCAAGTCATCTGCAGGGTCCATACGACGTATTATACTTTCTTCCGATTGTCCTTAATAATAATTTCCCATTTAAATTTCAAGTCATCCATCTCAAAGTTTATTTGCCAATCTAACTCAAGTTAACAATTATTTTCATTCTTAAAGATTGAAATTGCGGGAACTTGTTTGATAAATTATTGAAAATAGCCTAGTAAAGCCTTGTTTGCTGCACCATACAATTGCAGCTGATATATCATATCAAATATATCATATCAATGTGTTCGAAGATGTGTGACATTACTTCGATGATATCAGCTAGATTTGCATAACTGAAGTAATTTTACGAAAATTTAACCTTTAAATGATAGCAGTTGAGTTGTAGATGATAAAGGATTGATTGCAGTTGTACTAATAACAGCAGATGAAACAGCATTCATTTCTTCATTTTTAGGAAAAGTTTTGCTGGAATTTCGTTGGTAGCAACGAGAACCACTAATTTCGTCCTAAAATTTCCAAAATGTAACTAACAATATATCAGTTACTTGTATATTATCGAAATGATTCTAAATATATTGTCGAAATGATTCTAAATATACTATCGAAATGATTCCTAACAATTAAGTTATATGAAAGTAATTATTGTATTAATTGTGTGAATGAATTACTTGTTACAGTTACTTAATTAATTAATTGATTTGCTTGCGAAATTTTCATTAGGCATGCAACTTTGTTAAATCAAAACTGTAAAATAATAATTCTATGTTTAACTTTATGATTGAAATCATAGATTGTATCAGTTTTGTGTATCTCTATTACTAATAAGCTTTCTTATCTTACCATAATTTCTTGTTTGATAATCTGTACGACACCTTGTCTTCCCATTATTCTACTGTATCCATTCTAATATTAGTCATCACTTTATTCAAGTTTAGTTTGACCGCTAAAATATCGTCAAAGAATTTAAATTTGTCATTTCAAATGCATGCAAAGAAAAAGTGCGACATAAAAAAGAATTGTTGAAAAAGTTAAGCATCAAAAGTATAACATATTGAAATAACTAATAAAACTGTTATTACTAACATAATTAATTAATCAACTATAAATTGTTTTTAAATAATTTTAAATTTTCATCATTTTTTTTTTCAATCCATTGTTATAATAAAGTTAAGTATAAGCCATATTATTATTCGTACAATAAAGCTTGAAAATAAAATGTATAGATTGGCCTGAAAAAGTAGATTAGTCCTAATATGCTTAATGCGGTTTGCATGACATCACTATTTAATTTCTAAGTTGACCTTTTATAAGTTGAACTTTTTACTAGTCCATCTTGATGAAAAATTCCTACAATTTATAAAGCAATCAAATAATACGTATTTAATTAACTGCTTTCAATATAAGATGATAAAAAAAAAAAAAAAACCTATTAGAGATTTACATATTTTCTCTTTTTTTTTTTCAGGAATTTAAGATTTTCTGATACAATAAAGTTAATTTTAAAAAAAAATGAAATTAGGAAATGTATTTAATTAATTTAATAATATCTATCTTCAACAACAACATCAAATAATAAGAAAGCGGACATATGTGTAGTTGAGAACTTCCTGGAAGAAACCAACACCTCCTAACACATCAATAAACTTGCCCAACTGAGTAAAGATGAATGAATCCAAGACTATCTTACTGTCTAAATGTATTGTACTTATACCTTTACCTATTCTTACACCTATACCTCTACATATATACGAATAGAAATGATAATTCAGACAAGAAGAGAGAAAAATTGCTCATAATGATTTATGCATATATATTATAAAACCAAAGTTACTTAATCAAAAAAATGTCTTTTACTTATTCTCACGTAAGTGATACGTGATCAGTGATATATCTTATTTGAAACTATTTAATTAATGAAATGATAAACATTCACAAACATATTGTTTAATTAAAGCAATGAAAAAAAAATAGTAAATGATTGAAAGTATTATTAGATTAAAATTTAATCAAAAAAAAAGTAAAAATTAAATATATTAAATAAATTAAAAATTTTTATTTTATTTAATATAATTGACAATTTTCTTTTATTAAACCAATTGACAATTGACAAATTTCATTTTTTTTTTTTTATCGAATATAATTTTCCTTTTTATTCTAAATTGATAAAAGACATTTTTTCCATTGCTAAAAATTTGCGTATTATTTATGATTGATTAGCATATAAAAGAAAGTGACAGTTAACATTTAGTTTCATTCTTACTCATATCAAAATCGTTCATTGTCGGTTGTTAAATTAAAAAACGAGAACTAATGAGCCGGCAAAGTACGGTAAATATTTGAAATTTTATTCTGAAACATCTCAAGTTAATTCAGCATGCTAGTAATCGCATGCTATTACGCTATGCGCTACTTAAAATAAATATTAATCAACGTGTAACTAACTGAATTTGACGTCATTATGTGAAGCATGATTGATGAAGCCAAAAATGAATTTGTTTCTAAACGTAAAGCTATTGCTATTGTAAATATTATTAAATGTAACAAAAAACATTATGTGAAATGAAAAAGATTTTTTTTATTGATAATTTTTTGAAAATTTAAAAATTCTTGAAATCATCTACTTTTTTTAAGATATAAAATGTATTTTGTGAAATTTAACTGACCTGAATTGATTAATTTAAATCATTTTTTGAATCGTTGAAAATCTAAAATCAAATATTAAATGACAAATATTTAGGAAAGCAAAACAAAAAGGCATTTACTGATTAATTAAAATTATTTAAATAATTTCATATCCGAGCGAAAACTAAAATATAAAATCCAAAAAAAAAAATATGAAGAATAAAAAAAATAAATATGCAAAATGAAAAAAGAAAAATGTATGTGTTCACATGGTATATGATCAACACGTGTTCACGTTAAAATACTGTAATCTGAGGATTTTTTGGCAATGTAGCAAAAATTTCAGGATGAAATGTCAGAAAAAAATTATGGTGCTTATCAAAAGAGTGGAAAAAAAATCAGGCGTAGAGATTATCGAAAGAAAAGTAATAAAGTTGGTAATTAATTTTAACTATCATTTGAGTTTTCAGTCAAGTTTTAAATCAAATTTTAACAGAATAACGAATCATTGCAGGTGTTACTTGTACCTCGTTCAAACAATCGTTTCAGGTATCATTTATTCGAAATCTAATCTATTGTTAAATTCTGTTCCTTTTTTTATGCTTATCTATCCAACGTAGCTCAATGATTACCTGATTAAGTCTTATTCATTCCCTCTATTAATTATAGTAAGCTTTTTCTGAAACAAAAAATTAATTATTGTTCTTTCAGTTATTGGTTTTTTTTTTTTCTAAATAAGATAAAATTAAACTTTCAAAATTTCAAATTATTTTTTAAAAGAGAAGAAAAATATTTATTATAAAATGTATTTGAAATATCTTTTGATAATTTGTTGTCATTTTAAGAGCAAATTTTTTTCAATTTAAAATAATTGAAAACTGTTGAAAAATGTTATAGAGGAAAACATTTCGTGGAAATGAAACATCGAACAGTAAATTCGCTTTCGGATCGACAAAGATCGACCACAGCATACTCTTCGGATGCAAGAGCAGCTCATTCCAAGGCCACTGCAATTTTTTATTTGTTTGCTAATTTTTGATTGAAATGTTAATTTGAAAATTTCATTTACATTTTACATAAATAAAGATCAATTACTTGTTTCACGTCAGTTTTTTACGCGAAAGAATTTTTTTCATTGAATCGTATAAGATAGGTATTAAATTATGGCTATTATTCAAATGAATTACATAAAATAAGTATTTTTTCTCATTGAAAATTTCTAATGCCTCACTTTAGTTCACATTAAAATTTGATGCTTTCTTTATTTATTAATTTATAAAAAATAAAATGAAATAATTATTTCATTTAGAGATGCGACGAAATAGAAGCTGCTGAAAGTCGATCGACAAGGTTAACAAATTTTAAGCCATTTTGTTAGATAAGATTCTTCTTATCATTATTATGATTGCTATTGTTGTTATTACATTATTATTATTATTATTATTATTATTATTATTATTATTATTAGTATTATTATTATTATTATTATTATTATTATTATTATTATTATTATTATTATT
>JARVGP010000256.1:28516-57372 GCA_029876185.1 Mansonella ozzardi | reverse complement strand
TTTTTTTTTTTTTTTTTTTTTTTTTTTTTTTTTTTTTTTTTTTTTTTTTAATATAGCACTTTTTATTGCCTTTAGTGATATCGTAATTTCAGAAGATCACTAATGAAATTAAAAGAAAACATGAGGATTTTTGTTGATCTCTAACTTTTAATCCTCTTATATGGAAGCAAATTTAGAAAAGCATAATTTAAAGAGGATTTAATAAATTTCACCGTATCATGCCTCATGTTTGTTTTATTTCTTAACCGAAATTAGAGTACTCATTCAAGATAAGATGCATTAGGTATACAGATTTGATATGTTGCAGTTTTCGGATAGTGTTACTTTTAGATATCTTCTTTTGAATTTAAGCCGCTGATTTCGTAAATAGCACAGCATTTTTTTGAACACTTTATCATTTGTAATGTGCATCAGATGTCACATATGCTGACGTTTCCTTCTATGTAAAAGTTAACGTATTTTATCGGTTAACTACGGAAAAGTGAGGGAAAAAAATGTTTACAAAATCGCGAAATATTCTATTGGAGATTTTGTAAAACTTATCGTGGGATGACTGACTTTGTTTCCAAATTTAGTCTTAGATCTGAAGCGTATTTTTTGAGAAATTATTGGTTTAATTATTTCTAGGTATATAACTCGTCTACAATCGTCAATGATTATGTAGGATGAATTCATTCAGTTGACGTTCATTTTTATGGTTATGGATGTTTTGCCGAATAATTTAAAATTATTTCAATTTTATGTTGTATAATTCCACCGTTGTTTTTTTTTTTCTTTTTTTGATTTTGCATTTGCTCAACTGTTTTCGAAAGCGGTTTTCATCAATAATTTATATTAGAATGTAAGATGAAAAAATGTCTCTTTGCTTCTCTATTCTCCCCAAAAAAATAAGAACTGAAAAGCTATCCTGTGAAATTCGAAAGTGTATTAAAGATTCCAATTATTTCATTCTCAGTTTAGCCCTTGTTGTCTACCACGTATTTGCAAATGCGTATCACTGTAACTTTTCGTTTTTTGTTCAAAGCTTAACGTGGTAGTTTTTTCTGTTGACCAAAATTTCACTGTTTATTTGGAAGAGATCTGATTACCTAGTTCACAAATATGTAGATTAACTAAGGTTTTAAACATAGTTCCTAGATCTAAGCGTTCGTAGTTTAGCTTTTTTCCTTGAACAACTCGAGAATGTTGAAAAGAGTTCCTCTGATTGATAACAACAATTATTGAATAATACTCCGTAACCGATTGATCGTAGGTTTTCTTTCTCTGCGAGTAAATAATTTATTGTGATTCGTATAGAATGTAGTTTCAGAACTTTCAAAATTTCTAGAACTTCTAGATCGAACAAAAGTTTTTGAAGAAAATAAAATAAAGAAGAAAATGGGCTAAGAGAATGCAAAGATAAGGAAGCTACTGATAGTAAATTTGAAGTGCCAATAGATTCCTAAAATTTGTACTTCGAAATACAGTTTAATTTGTCGTTATAATAAAATTGTTTGAAATTCTTCTGTTGTTTGTTTTACTTTCTTTTATGCATATATACGAAGTCAAAGTAAATCTGTTGCTGTTGGTACTTAAATTTGAACTGAAACTATTAACCAAAGTTTTAGGAGAATATATGTCGTACTTTTATTTAATTTCTTTTAAAAAGTAGATGAAATCATCTCTTATTGACTTTGGTTTCTTACATGAATGCATTATGTTTGACCTATTATAATACTAGTGGATCAGTTTTACATACTTTCTCATATTTCATCAAGTATTTTGATATCGATAGGAGTTCAGGTTCTGCGAACCAAAGATATCATATTTCCTCAATGGATTAGTTTAACAATTTGGCGAACTCATATGTAAACAAAATGATAGAATTCAGATTTAAATTACTTCTGATTAAATCTTAGATTTCATCTCAAATGTATAATTTTAAATTTCTTTAGAGGGAAATAAGTGTGATGGTACTCTTTTGCATCGGTACCAAAGTAATTGGTTTTTATTTCAGTCCAGTTACTTGGGTGTGAAAGTGAAGAAAACACTGGGGAGAAGGATGACGGTATATCCCGACTTGGATGATGAACTGGACACTGGAGGTACTGTTTCCTTTTCCTGAGAATGTTTTTTTTTTTCTCGTTCCACGTGAAATACTCCTTAATTTAGAATAAAAATAGAATATGCTTGAAGTCTTTATCATTTCTAAAAAACTCTTCATTAGGATTTTATTAAGGGAATCATAAAAAGCTGTTGGAATAGATTTATGTTTTTGCAGATGAAACAGATTTGTCTGAGGCACTCGAAACTTCAACATCTGAATTCTACAAAGCTTTCGAAGTAAAAAATGTATGTTGTTTTTTCTTTTTTAATTTTAACGTTGATAGAACGAAAGAGATTAGTATGATTGGAAACTTATCACTGTAGGTCGTGAGTTGCTTTGTATGCAGTACTGTTGAAATATTTTGGTGTCTCATGTGATAGCGCATGCTTAATTAATCCAATCGCAGCATAGATTTGAACTTGATCTTTTGTAATTTTACTTTACAGAGTAATTTTTAAAGGTGCTGGGACATGGACTGGCATCAACTGTTCGACTTTGTGTTCAGAAAGGAACAGGTTTGGAATTTGCAGTAAAAATTGTTGATATCAGCACGGAACGGCAATCAGAAACGGAAGCTCGTCGATTATATAATGAAACAATTAGCGAAATGAATTTACTACGGCAACTTTCGGGACATCCTTCAATTAGTGTGTTTTTTATAGTTCTGTTACTTTAATTCTTTTTAATATGGAATACCACGAAGTAGATGAAACTGAATGGTTTCTGGTTTTGAACTTCTAGTTCATTGCATTTTGCTACGTGATATTTAATTTCATTACATTTTTACGTTTTATATTCAATGTTACATATTCACTTTTCGGTGTTGCAATTATTAATTTATATAATACAAATTTCACATTTCGGTGTTGCAATTATTAATTTATATAATACAAATTCAGTTCTTCATTATTAATTTTATTCTGATTACTGCTTTCAGTAAATGTACATGGTTTCTATGAAGCGCCGGCATTCCTCTTTGTTGTTTTTGAAATGTAAGTCCATTTTCATTTAAAAGAGATAGAGAAAGGTCGAATTTACCTCGAAATGGGGTTAAATTATTTCTTTTTTGGAAGTTAGCACTATTATATATGTCCGCAAGAGTACTTCAACTCGAGAAAAAAAATCATTCAGTTCGTGGACGCGCATCATGATTTCACTGAAATCTTTTTAGCTTTGCAATAACAGAGTGATTCCCTCCACGAGGCTTGCAAGTCAGTGTATTGTAACAATTGTTACAATACATGTAGTGTTTACTCTTTGTTTAAATTCATGTAGCTGTTCCTAAACTCATCTCATTTTCATCATAATGAAATATTTTGCTTCTCTGTCAGGAAGGCATTTATTGATGCAAAGTTATTTTGAAGATTTTTTTTTCAGTAAAATATCGTTTAATATTTTTCTTTACTTGGTTTTATGATTCTATAACAATCCATTTATTTTTTTTTCAGGGCCCCAAAGGGTGAACTATTCGATGTTCTTAATAAGTCAGTAACAGTAAGTGAGAAAAAAGCAAGACGTCTAATGCGACAGCTTTTTGATGGTGTCGCTTATATGCATGACAAGAACATTGTGCACAGAGATATCAAGGTTATTTATACTTCTTAAAAGCTTTTGACAAGTTCAGAGATTTGTGTTGATTGTTGGTTTGTGTTCCATGAAGTTCTTAAATATAGTTCCTTAAAAAAAAGAAAAAAACTTATAAAGTTTTAGTTGGAAAATATTCTTTGTATTGATGATGAAAGAATTGTGATTAGCGATTTTGGCTTTGCCACTCATTTACAGCCAGGACAAAAACTGAAAGGTTATTTTTATTGTCATTGATTTTTTTGAAAAAAAAAATTATTTTTTTTTTAAATAAAAAAGTTCAAATATTCGAAGAGCTGTGAAAATAGGTGAAAATTTCTGCAGAAATTTGCAAAAATCAGGTGCAAGCTTTACAAATGTAAGTTTTCAGAATTATTAGGAACGCCTGGTTATTTAGCGCCTGAAATGCTGAAATGTCAGATGTATCAAGATGCGGAGGGATACGGTGTTGAAGTGGATAACTGGGCGCTAGGTGTCATTTTATATACCTTGTAAGTTCTTGTGCTATTTTTAATTTTATATTTATTTCACAAGCCAATATTTTGTTAAAGCAAGACGAAGAATCATAAATGTTGTCCACATAAGATGCTAGTAAGAAAATGAATTGCAATTTTCATAACAACGGCAATAATATGATCAGTTTATTAAGATATAAATAGTCTTACAGATTTAGGGGAAATGGAGTACGGATAAATTACATTACAACTTAATTGATAGTTTTTATTATTTTAGACTTGCTGGCTGCGCACCTTTCTACCATCGACGACAGCTAATGATGCTCCGTATGATACAAGAAGCAAAATATGAATTTCGGGCTGATCAGTGGTCTCAAATCACTTCTGATGCTAAAGATTTGGTTTGTTTTGTTTCTATTATTGGATAAATATAAATGATGGAATTTTAAGAAGAATTTCAGATTCTTGTGTTTTGTTAGAGTTTTTTAACCTCCTGAAGGAGAATTTTTGAAACATTTCAATTGATACTGCAATAGCCATAATTCTTGTGATCACCTTGTAAACGAAAAACTAATATTTTTTAGATCAGCCATTTGCTAGTCGTTGAAGTTCAACAACGTCTAACGGCAGCTCAATGTTTGCATCATTCATGGATGAAAACTGCTGTTGTAACTCTAAAGGTTTGAAACAATCATCATTACAAATGACTGAACCGGTAAATATGCCATAACTTTATGACTGTGGAAAAAATCCAATTTATTTTATATATTATTTGTAATAAACTCTAGAATGTTGTTTGCGGACATTTAATTCTTCAGTGTTTGTTATGATAGTCAATTCATAGAGAACTATAATAATTTGGAATATTAAAAGCAGAAACATATAATCAGTGTACGTATTCTTTGGTATATTTAATTTAAAAACTGTATTTAGGGATTATCATTTTTCAGAAAAGTACTGTTGGAAAACGGGATTACAGAAAGCTTTGGAAATATGGTATTACAATGGCCCGTTTTTTTGTACGTTTAACGAATATCAAGGTGTTGAAATTATTAATTGATCGTGTTGCGCTGAGGGAACGTCCATTTCGTGATCGTGATGTAAGTTTTTATGTCATTTTAAAAAACTGATCCGCATTGTTGGAGCAATATATTAGTTATAAATTTTCCTATAAGAGAAAAACACAAAATACTACTCCTTAAATTATTTTAATTTCGGAATCAAATATCTCTTGGAATAGTAAATTGCACTTCTGCTTACTCAAAAATGAATTTAGATTCGACATGAGTCTGAGGCTGCTGTGTTTGAAGTCTACGGACATTGGGTCAATCGTGGTTTTTATTATTCACGCGACATGTTGTTCGCAAATAAACCTAAACCGAGATACAGAAGAGTGGAGGTTGAGGTCTTTTAGTTTCTTTGAACCTTAATGGTTCTATTTGCTTGTAGTCATGAATTAAATGAATGTTTTCATTTTACTTTATTTATCTTCTGTGGCTTATTATGCTTGGTTTCATTTTGATGATTCTGTTCATATAATCCAATGAATCGAAAAGGAAGTTGAGGCCAATTAATTTGAATCTTAATGATTCAAATTACAGAAAGAGAGAGAAACTTTTAGAGTGCAATCCTGGAAAAGTGAGTGTACAAATAAGATCTGAGAGATGTTATACATAGTGTTTTATAATGTATTATTTAAATATTTTCAAGAATTAAAACATGATTTCGTCACACAAATCTGTTTTCATTTCAATTTATCTTCATTAAACTTTTTGTAAAATAATATTATCTTTTGCTTCCATTCTGTTGCTATAAACTGCTCTTTGATCTCATCGATTCAAAAGTTCTAATCTGTATTATACAGATGTCAGTTGATTACAATCGTTTTTTGGATTATATGAAATTGCATTGGTAGCTGTCCGCATTATCTTTCTCAGTACACAAGACTTGTAAATCTCGAGTGAACAGTTGCGTATTCATTAGAGCTTTGTTTTGATTTTTGAATGTCTAGTTATTCATTTCTTTTCGTTCTAACCATTGCTTTACCGTTTGTTTTCAATTTTGCAGTGTTTAGTTGATTCTCTAATAATAAATTTTTATTATATTGATTTGTTGAAATAATCGGACAATTCGTGTTATGTGCAATCATATAAAAGATTTTATCCTCTACCAAGAAGAATAATGAACGGCATTCTAGAAATAAATTTAATTTAAAATTGATTTATCATGAACAGAACTTCCGCAATGAAATATTTTTTATCAAAGATATGTTTTGTAGTTTGTTGTGTTTTTCGATCGGAATTGAATTCTCGCTTTTTGGAGTCAGAATTTTTGACATTTGGAATCTATATTTAGATTGAAATTATAAATCATTGCTTGTTTAATATTTCCTGTTTAGGTTTTGCTCTCCAAGTTATGAAATCCAAATATTTGCATTGTATTTTTTAAAACATACTTTTGAGAGTACTTTATTTATCAAGTCTGAATAACTCCGAATTATTAATTCGGTCAAACGATTTCTCAGAGATATCACGAAATTTTTAAAAGATATACTTCCTCATTCCCTTTTGAAATTCAGAAAACCGGAAAAATTATGAAGTCTTGTTAAGTGTATTCAAGTTTGACACAAATTCTTTCCGGAAAGCATGGATAAATTCCGATCATTCAACTTCTCATGCAAATTTTGGTAAAAGAGATATTTTATGTAGAATTTCTGTTTTTGCAGTTAAGGATTTCGGTGTTTTTAGACTGAAGTAAAATTCCTTTTCATGTGACCATGTTTTAAAAGATATAAATACATATTGTCAAAAAGATTCAAATCAGTAACGCAATTTTTTAAAAAAATGAATAAAATGTAAAGTCAGAATCCAAACACTGCACATGTTTTTCCTTCAGAAACAAAAAACTTTACTGCATAAATTTCTCAGAGTATCCTTATTCTCGCAGTTATATGAAAGTTAGCTATTCTTGAAAACTGAAGTGTGGATTTGCTGTATAATTGTGGTAAAAATAGTCCGCAATAGTAAATGTTATTAAATTTTCAAATATGTTGAACTGTGATTCTCAAATTCTTATTACGGTTTTTAAATTTAAAGATAAAGATATAAACATATGAACTCTTTACTGGAAGAACTTATATTTTTTTAAAGTCTTGAGTCTTCAAATTAATTTCCTAAATTCAATGAGGAGCTTAACATTTTTTATGATTGTGTACTTTTCTATTTTAATGAAAGAAAAGAAACTTTTCATAACAAACATTAGATTTGCTCAAAATTGCTCGAAGAAAATATTTATACAGCTTAAAACCAAAGAAAAAAAGCTTTGTAAAATCAACGAACATTTTCAATCAACAGTATCAAATTTTATAAACCCAACAAATCCGAATCTGAACTTGCCTAATACAGTATTTTGTCATTAATTATCACCGGTAAAGTAATAACATTAGTTTAATTATTGATCGTATTAGGTAGATTCTAAGCTAAGCAAGAATGTTTACTGGTAAACTGACAAGAAAGACAAATATATTGTTATTCACTTGACTTGACGATCTATATTGCAGATTTAACTCCATTCTATCATCTATTCCTTTCTGAAGTAAGATTCTGGAAAAGCCTTTGTTCAATGAATCTTAAAACTCCTTCCAAAAAAAATCTCAAATTCCTTCCAAAAAATTCTCAAATTCCTTCCAAAAAACTCTCAAATTCCTTCCAAAAAATCAAATCGCATATAAATAACACGTGTGAAATTCTTTCGATCTACAACAAAACATATATCTTTTTTGTGAACTTCTTATTGATAATAACAACTGTAAAAAAGGTTGGGATAGCTTGGAATTATACTTAAATTCCGACCAAAATTTTAACCAAAAATGGCTTTTCCATCGTTCATTCTCAAAATTTTGCTCATTCAAAAAAGTTTTTTGGACATATGATCTATCTCTACCTTTTCATCTTGAAATTAAGTGAGTCATTAATAATACAAACAATATTTACATTCACTTTCAAATCGTCTTCTATCTTCTGAATAGGAATCAATGAAAATTTAGTCATTCACTGGGACATTTTTGGGGAAATATTCATTATTCCTGTATCATTGTAGTGGGCAATAATGGACAATTAGGTAAATGTAGACATCCGTCTTTTTCTTGGCTTTTTCGGTGATTGGCGACTGTTTCCCGCAAGTGATGTTAATATACCACACAATTTCGTAAATTTCTTTTCGCTAACATCAGTATTCGCACCGTCAGGATTCGCAGAATCCAAATTGCTTCTCTCAGGTTTCATAATCTTCACGAAACTAGACCTTTTAGACTAAAAGATATAAACAAAAAAATAGAGATGAGCTTGAGATATTAATTGAAATAATTTGGAAGCAGTATACGATGAGAAATAGTAAAAGCATAATCCTATTCATATTGTCTTAATCTTAATCTACTTGAATGTCATCCAACATTCATACTTAGTGATTAGAATTGAGGAAAATAATAAAACGAATTAAATTCGGATTATTAAATGAAAGCTTTACACGTGGATCATCAAAAGCATCAGTGGATGAACGACGAATAAATGTCGGTTCCTGAACGGAGTGATGTCGTCTTTGTTTTATACGTTTAGTCTCTTCGATTATTTCATCCAAGTCATCTTCTCTGAAATTCCTCACTTCAATCATTGTCTGAGATAAGCGAAAAATAAGACAGAACTGCATAGAGGTGAACATAGTTCACGAGAAGATTGAATGAAATGAACTAAAAGCGATGACAAGATTTAGCTAAGTTGATTTATATATAGAAATGAAAATTAATTAACTCATGCTATTACTATTCTACCTGTTTCATACTAGATAATAATGACATGTAAGGTAAATTTTTCTATTAGACGACATGTTTTCATCTTGATAGATCGTCCACAAGAAGGCATCATAAGAAGTATAACATTCTGCATTCATATGAACAGCACACTATGAATACAACGAAATTAACTTAATGTTTGTATAGGTTCTTATAATTACGGTAAAAGGTCAAAATGGTATAGTAATAGAATGAATAAGCAACAAATATAACAAGGATAGCATAACTTACAAATGAAGATGCTCCATTCTTTCGAGAAACTTTTCTTCGTCTTCTCCGTAAAATGCACTATAAAGAACAATGAGTACCTGTCCATGAAATTTTGAATAATTGTTTGAGGTCATTCATAGAACTGTCTAACTTTAAATTCATTAACTTTCTGTTCATTGTTAATCACTTATTTTAATGCTATCAGACTTTTCAGTAACATTCAAAGCATATCAAGTCGAAAACCTTTTATAAGGATGTTATTTTGAGTGAAAACGGCAAACTCGATTATTAAAAATCACTGAACTGATTTCTTAGTTGATGAAAAAATATCAAGACAAAGTGAATTGAGTTGAAAAATACATGATAATTTAAATCAGTTCAAATTAGAAAAATAATGCACAGCTCAGTCCATTAATGATTCGTTATTGTTATTATTCATGAAACGATTCAAGAATAGAAATGAAAAATAAAATCATCCCAATTTTATTATTACAAATAAAAAGTTCTCTTTGGTGAATTTTCAAAACTGCTGTAGATTATTATGCAAAGTATAATACTTCTTTGAAAAGAAAAAGAGAAATTCACAAGTTCAACTAACATTGTTTGGCAGAAAATTTGAAAGAAAATCATAAAAGCTGAGGAAAGAATCAATTTCTTTTTGCGGTCACTACAAATATGAGAAATATAAACGAAAACAGGAAATTTCTGATTTAAAAATAAAAAACGAAATGTTAAAATTATCCCAATCAGTTGAAACAATCATAATTATGACATTCCGCTTTGGTAACATATTCTGTTGCTGACCACAAATTTGGAAATCAACAAGACCCCGAGAATCACGACTATTTAAATTAATCTAACTCAACTGATGTTCACTTCCAGTCTTCGATTTCCAGCTTCACCTTTCTTTGCTATTTGATTTCAAATCAGAAAAAAAAACTTGTCAATACTCAGCTGCAGCACTGTTAGTGAGATATGGCAAACATCACATCAATTCAAAAACTATCGTAATTGCCTCTTTCCCTCATAAACTTTTATGAGTATTTACTTCTTCACATTTCTTTTCATATGCCTTCTATTTTAACTTTAATTATTATTCAGAAGACTTTACTGTTTCATTTCTAAACGGAATTTTCAATCCCAAGAAAATTTAACGTTCACAAACTTCTTTACATTTTTAGATAAATATTCTCATTGAGAATGAAAATTTGCTGATCAAATGAAGCCTTGAAATTTTTGGTTGAATTTTTAAATTTTTAGAATTAAATTATATTTAAAAAGTTACAAAAAATTACAAAAAAGTTACCTCGCTGCTTTCTGAATTCGAAGTTCTAAGTTAGATAACTTCTTCTTCCTTTCCCTGTTCCTCTAAAAAATGCAAAAATTCAATGCTCACAGATTGTTAAGAACAAAATTCTTGCGGCATACAATTCCTGCTTTTTATTTGCTGCTAATTTCATCACTCTTTTATGTCTGTCGATGAAAGAAAGACTTTTTCAGCAAAAAGAAAAACAAAAGTAATAGCAAATAATGATGCAAATTAAGATGCATGAAAATTGAATTATTTCATGCCACAAAAGTTTCCATTGAGCTTTATTTGTCACGTTAAACTGGGAAAAGCTAGTAGGTCTCTTTAATTTAATTTGATCTGAATCAGGAAAGTTGTATCATCCACTAATAGTTTTATTTTCAAACAAATGTACCCCTTAGTATGCTAAATTTATCTAATTTATTTTTGCCTGTGGCTCTTCTTGGCCAGTTTTCTGTCTCTGGTCGTGAAAAGTAAGAATTGAATTATGAATTGAGCTAAATCATGTGATTAGTAAAAATTGAATTATAAATCTTTACTACTAATTATCACTTGTATCTTAGCTCATCAACAACAAAAAGTTGAAAGCTATTAAAACTTTATTACACTTTTATTTCCACTTCATTTCTCTCTTCCATCATTCTTTCAACACCTTTTCATGTAAATTCATGATAGTCTAGGCTTACTTCCTGGATGGAGTTGTCAAAATTTTTTTAAAATGAGTGAATCCAGGAGGTCGGAATGAAATGTCTGAGAAAGATCAACATAAGTTAGTTGGTTTAACGTGCACATTCATTGGAAAAGAAAAAGTGGAGAATAAACAAAACGAAAATAGAATTAGTGCGTAGAACGATTTCAATTTTTTCTCTCTCAAATTATGAAAAGTTCAATCGATGAAGAAACTGTTAGTTTCCATCTCAGAGTGATTAAAAATGAAAATAAAAGTTGAAATATTCCATGAAAGACATAAAAAGAACAAATGTTGAAAGTCGTACTCCCCGGAGGTCACTAACAACCAATCAGACAACAAAAACCAAACAACAAAAACAATTTGTCTGTGCAAAAAAATGATTAAGAGGGCAGAAGATGTGGGAAAAAGTTGAAAAATTGCATCAAAAAGAAAAAAAAAAACATTTCTGACCTGTTTAGTTTGAATTGTTTGTGCTCCCAGCATTGCAGTTCACAGTTTGCAATATCGTGAATGTCGTGTAAATAAATCAATCAAAAACCTTTTGAAAGCAAGTTGAACAAGAGGATACTTTCAATCAATCAGATAGCCAAACAACAACAGTTTGTTTTGGACCAAAAAATGATTGAAAAATGTGCTTCTCATTTGTTTTGCTTTCATCATTTCTACGACGCAAATCAAAGTTAAGTCCAATTTTAAGTTCTAAAAAACAGTTTAACTTTTTGAAAAATGTTAAGTTTTATTAATTACTTTTGAAGCGCGTTAATTGCCTTTAAGTTATTATTTTCAGTTAAACTTTTCTCATTGCTTCATTAGCAGCTGAAATCCATTAGCACTGTTAACGAGATGGCAATAAAACTCACAACTTTAACTATAAATTGAACAATTAGTCATACTTTCGAGAATTATACTATTTGTTGAAACGCAATTGCAAATGAAATACGAAAAGATCGATCGACATCCAATGTACATATATATATATATTGCTGCAAACAGGATTGATTCTTTCAGGTGTATCAAAAAATTAAAACTTGAAACAATTAAGTAAGCAATATTATTAGTAAGCTTTAAATTGCTATAAAGGAAATAACTGATTTGATTAGTAGGTAATGTCGTAATATTAAAAGGTAATAAATTCAACACTAATAGCTTTCACTAATCTCACATGCTACAATCTCACATGCTTATGAATTGATTGATATGAAGAGGGAAGGCAAAAGATATCCAGCAATTAGCACAGATGAGGAAAAGGGAAATGGGATGAATGGTGGAAAAATGTGCAAAGCAAAAAGAAAGAATTGAACTTATGTTAAATTAACTCGTCCTTCACTTTCCATTTTGTAAAGTGACAAATGCTTTAGAACACATAAGTGATTAAAGATGAGTGAAAGCATATGTAAACATTTAGTTGTCGAATAAGTATGGATGAATGAATGAGTGAGTGATCATAGAGAGGTCCAGAAGGATTGATTTTAATTTCGTAAATTTCACATCTCCTATTCTTCTAAATATATTTTTACTTTTTTATCTTTTCGAAACTTTCATTCCTAAATGAAAGAAATGTTTAAGCTTCGATTCTCTAGGGATTTTCTAGCTGAATTTGAGATTGATTAACCAGCAAAGCAACTTTTAAATATTATTAAATGAATTAATCAAGTAATGGAAACGGTTATTCAACTTCAAGTTATAGATTTCCAATTCGAATTTGTTCTTGAAATAATCATTTACGCGAATATTTTAGTGTCTTTTAATTTAATATTGTCAGTTAACTATTAGGAAGATAATGTGTGATTGATTAAATAGCAAGTATACTTTCTTCATGGACATTTATCATAATGATCAATCGTCTTCTATCAAGAAATGTTTTGCCTATTGTTTTAACAAAAAGTTATATTAATAACATCCAAGCAACTTTAATTTCAAAAAATGATTGATTTGCTGAAAATAATCTTTCTAAGCTTGCATTCGGCACTTCTTCTTTGAAAAAAAATTCAAAAGGTCTCATCATCGATTAAAATCTTAAAACAAAAATTCAGAAAAGAAAAATTAGGAAAAAAATAAAAGAAACGTTTTGTAACATAACATTCCAAAAAATAGAAACAGATAAATGCGAAGATAAATCAGTCTTGTTTATGACAATTTCAAATTTTGAGTTGTACCATATCATACATTAAGTAAATGACATTTGATACTTTATTAAATTCCAAAAGAAAGCTATAAACTATTTTGCTCAAGAGTTCGATACAGAAAAGACATTTTGAAAACTGATTGCTTGCAAAGCTTCACCCAATTCTATTCAAATTTTATTTTGAACTCGCATAAATCATAGACCTTTTCGCGAACTTAAGCAAAGTTTTAATGGAATATTCATAAGCACCGACGAAAATCCAATTAAAATTTTTTCGAAGATACCATTATCCGCTAAAATTCTTCTTAAGTCGACCAAGCAGTGCAAAAGATAAAAGCATCAAAACGTGTACTGCATAGAATAAAAAGAAATTTTGAATTTAAATTCCAACTCAAATTTAAATTTGGAATCGATCTGGGGACATACAGATGTTGCAAACACTCGTCAAAAACTGTGGTTCGAGTAACTAAATAACAAGCAGTGTTGAAATATATATGAAGTAGAGCAATGTATTATGCATAACTGAATTGGATATATGATAGTAAACTAAAGGAACCATCGATTTCCTTTCATAATTTGGATCTTTCCATATTTTTTACTTCTCAACTAGAATGATGGACAGTGGTGAAGGAAGAAGCAAGAAGCTATCAGAATTTTTAAATTTTTCATTTGCAAAAGTTTTCATTGTTGGTGAAAAATTTTGCTTTCTTTGCATGAGTGTAAAAAATGACGATGATTTAACTAAGCAGTATAAAAAATGAAATAATATAGTGACTTTTTCCAGGCAGATGTTAAAAAAGAGAAAGGAATGAAAAATAGATTTGAACCTGTAAACTTCAGCTCAAATCTATAAAAATATTGCAATCCGTCCGACAAATATTATAATAATTAGTCGGGCTTAATGAACGACTGAAATTAATGTCGTATTTTAGCCTCTCGCTGTGTTTGCACATACACATAAATGAGAAACAAAATTAAAGCATAGAAATTTGTGGCACATTTTCAATATCCTTCAATGTGTCTCAAATTGAGATTCTAAAAATCTCAAAAAATCTATAGCAAAATAAGTGTCATCTTGTTTAATCGAATTAACCTTCTCTCTCTCTTCGGCTTACTTATATTGTAAAAAAAAACAATGATTTTTTTCCAAATAAAAAAGTTGTTAAAAATGGAATAGAAAGTAAATAACAAGAAAATAAATAAATAATTCGCTAAAGTTTTGAAGTAAACATTTATTAAATATATTGTATTTTGTAAAGTTATTTTGATGAGAAAGATAACAATCGGCAGAAGAGTCGGCAGAAGACAAAGTTATTTAAGAATTGAATTCTTTGAATCACTTCAGACAGTTGTTTTTTCTTGTTTCAACCACATGATCGCATTTTTGGGGAAATAGTACTGTTATCAATTTCAAAGTAAATATTATCATTACATAACTTATCCAATTCTGAAAAGTATGAAAGTGATGATTATTGATTCCACGCTTGTTGTTCGTCCCCTTCGATTCCTGAAAATCCACAATGCACCAGGAGATTTATGAAAAAGGCATTTCAGAATGATAGGAATACAACTGTATTCCTTCCAGATACAAAAGCGCTACTATGTATAGAATTATATTAAATCGGATTGTATTTAAGTCTTGAATTGATCTTTTCTTTTTATTGCATTGTTATAGACGAGTTACAGCGGTCGGATATTAGCTATATTTGATGAAATGCCGAAGTCAGAAGTTCAAAATCTCTCGATCGAACACTTGGTCACTCTTGGTGTGACAGCTTATCTGATAAATTCTGTTTTTGCATTTATGGAAAATGAACTGAAGTAGATGCACATCATATCTAGATAGTCAGGACATCATCATAATTAATACCTTCCAAAATAATTAGTGGATATTCAAGAGAGAAAAAGACGGAAAATATCATGCTTTTATTTAATTATTAATAAAGCATCCTTTGAATCTCAGTCAAAATTAAAATGACAGTGCTTAAGAGTGGAGGCGCTCTTTGATCCTTTATTAATTTCAGTCAGTTCTAAAGCAAACGAAAATGACGTAAACGAACTAAAGCTCCGTGAAGATTTAATTATGGAGATGGCTGAGAAAATGTCGAAAGCCAACGATATCGATGGTGCTTAATGCATTTAATATAGCTGAAGAATAATTTAAGTCGAAAAGATGAAAAGAAATAGACTTTAGAGATTTTCTGAAATATAGTTTGGAAGTTTGGAATCAAATTCAAAATTTGAAATCAATATATTAGTGAATACAGCTAAATTCAAGAACGATTGACGATGATTCACATGAATTATTTATTTTTCCCAAAATTTTTTTAAAAGTTCTTGTGCAAATTGAAGGTTTAGCGAAGTTATTATTCGCATTGAGGCCACATCTGCTTTCCTATGGCATGGCAAAAGCTGTAAAACTGATTCGTAATCTGATCGATTGGTGCTTGAAAATTGGCAAAGATTCTGATTTCAAGGTAATTAATTATTTCTAAAATATTCGTGACAATTTAAATAGAGCATAGTTTGATCTTATCAAATTAGATATACATAATAGTAGTATTATTATTCATAATCACTACGATCGGTTAGTGAAATGTACGAAAGCATAACATTGTCTAGCACAGCTTGCATTATGTACGGAATATATTCGTTGGGCCAAGGAACAAAAAAGAATATTTTTACGGTACATGCTTGAAGTACGTTTGATGCGACTATTGAACGAAATAGGACGACATACCGATGTTTTGGCTATGAGTAAGCTCCTTTCATATCAAATCTATTCTGAAAAGTTCTCTGCAAGACGTGATAAGTTTTGAAAAAGAATGTACTTTCAATTCGTAAATTTCACTTCACATTTATTGCTATCACTTGCATTCTCTTTAATCTTCTAAATTTCTTTGTATTTTTAAATGATAATTAAAATCAAAATTTTTGACTGCACGAGTTTAAAGTTACTCTCATCTTTAATTTCATCATGAGCAGGTGCGAAATTGAGGAATGAACTGAAGAAAGTTGAAAGCAAAGATATTCAATTGGAGGTACATCTGGAAGAAAGCAAAGCCGCGTTCGCGCTTAATAATTTAAATCGTTCTCGCATTGCGCTTGTAACTGCACGAATTATAGCTAATTCTTTAAGCATTGATACCAAATTGCGGGTTTGTTCTTTCATGATAAATCTACAGGATGGTATGCTGAAAGGATATAATTATCTGATTCAATGATATCAGCAATCGACTCTTTAAATTGCATTAAATCCTCATCTAATTGTATTCAGGCTGAACTTGATATGGCGTCGGGAATACTGAACATGGCAGAAGACTGTGACTTCAAAACGGCTTTTTCATATTTTTACGAAGCATTTGAAAATTTTGACATTAATGAGGAAAAATTTAGAGCTCAGAAAGCTCTTAAATATATGTGTCTTGCAAAAGTTTGTTTTTTCTGCTTTCAGTCTACGTTTAATTATTTTAAAGAAGAAGGTCAAATTCCGCTCCTAACATTCCCCATTCAGAAATTTTTACATGATCATTTTCAGATTATGTTAAACGAAGAAACAGAAGTGAACTCATTGCTATGCAGCAAACTAGCAGCAAAATATTCGGGTCGTGATCTTGATGCAATGAGGAATATAGCAACAGCATTTGCGAATCGATCTTTACAAGATTATCAGAAGGTTTAAATTTATGATTTGAATATTTAAATAATTCACCATGTTAATCCTTTCATAACTGAAGAGAAATAACAACACTTCATTCTTCAAGAATTTTAAATAATTTAAAAAAAACAGTTTTCGAAATTTATAAAAATTTCACAGACAATTGAAGAATATAATGTGGAGCTTCAATCCGATTTAATAATTCGCAGATATGTGGAATCGCTTGCCGATACAGTGCTTGAGAAGGATATCAGTCGAGCCATCGAACCGTACTCCATCATTGAAGTATTATTATTCTCTTTCATAATTCCTGAGATTTTACCGATAATTTTCATCAAAATCTATGGTAGCAGAATTGTAGTTAACATGATTTTTATTAGAATAATTATGCTTTTATGTTTACAGAATAATTTTGAATAGGATAGTTATGCTTTTTAAAAAAAAACTACAAAATTATATCTTCTAAAAGAGCTTTTGCAAAACTTTAATTTCAGATGGCTACGCTAGCAAAAAATATCCATATTCCAGTTGAAAAAGTTGAAAGAAAACTGGCGCAAATGATTCTTGATAAAAAATTCAGAGGTCAGAGATAATATACCGTTTCTCGAGTACTGAAATATAAAAATAATGCTATACTAGAATCGATTTAATTTACGACAATTCCTGTTCAGTATTCGTTTGTTTTGTATGTGTGTGTTAGTTATTTGTTCAATACCTGAATTTTTAACAAGTGGTATGATTCTGAATGAGTTTTTCATTAACAATTCTTCAATTTATATTCTGACTCTATCGGTAAAATAGCAACTGTGACAATAATCACAGATGTCAGTATTAATTCACTTTTTTTTCTAATTACAGACCTTTTTAGACCTTTTTCTAATTACAAATGATGGTGTCAGATCGATTCCTGATCATAAATATATTTTCAGTATTTATTTTAATGTTCACATTTAGGCATGATCGATCAACAAGATGGTACACTAACAATATATAATTTCCCACATGACGTTCAAACAAAAACATTCATTGCATCAGTGGAAACTATACGTGGTTTATCTCAGGTAAACTTTAAATTTAAGTGTTTAACAGTTAGAAATTGTGATTATTTACTACTTAACAAAAACAGAGGATCGTTTTATTGCAGACAGTTGATGAGATCTATTCCTATGCAAATACACTATAGGCATGATAACTGATACTTGAACTGCTGCTGTAACATACTATTATTACCACTATTTTGTGAAATAAATCATGCATACAGATTTCTAATATCGATTATCCATCTCTTCTTGCTACACAAGAAATAATTTGAAATTTTTGAAAAACAAATTTAGAAATTATATTTGTACATTTGAATATCAACGTTAAGTGATGCTACTAACATTTGAAATAAACAGCAATTTAATTATCATTTGTCTCGAAACTTGATTTTGCATGGCTCATCCTTTGATGAGATAGAAAAGGTGTGCAAAAGACTTACGCATATATTATTAGTGAGTTTCTTCAGAAATGCTTTACTTGTTCCAATGACACTTGCATCTTATTCAGCTCTTCCTGCATTAGCCAAACAACAAATCTTCAGCAATACTTGTAATTAATTCTTGTTTATAATTTGTTTATTGATAACAATTTGTACAAACATTGAAATAAGAGTATGTACAACGAAAACAAAGGAATTCATCCAGGAAATTGCTGATTACGAATAAGTTTACGAATACTTAATCAGACTTATTAGGCATGATAGTGATTATCAATTAATAACAGTGCAAAAAAGATTTCCAGCCCTTTAAGACAGAGCTGAGAGTAAGCTAAGTTAATATCGTTAGAAAAAAAGGATTATTTTTTAGAAAATATGTTAAAAAATTACAGTGATGATAAAAAAATCTTTGTTCACGAAATGATATATGAAACAGCCATTCATCTGAAAAAATAATCCTTTTTTACATAACCAGACTTATAAATGAATTCAAATTGTGAACACATTTTGATGCTGGATTAAACCAACGCAAAAATACCTAGCTAACAGAAAATTTCATTCCTAGGAATTTTAAAATATTTCTGGCGTGCAAAAGCATACACTCCAACAAATACAACCAATGAGGAACTTCTCACTTTCTCCTTTCTTCTTTATCCAATGCCTGAAATAATTCCCTCGTACAACACCGGACAATATTTTCAACATACAATTATTGCTCAGTAATGGCACTTCCAAGTAAAATAAAAGACTATATCCAAATAAAATAAAGGACGTTATATCCATCGTTCTCCAAATCAGTTTTAATTTTATCAGAAAGAAATCTTTCACTCAGTAAATTGCCAAGTTCTTAGCCTTTTATTCTTTTAAAAAATAGTAGATACAAAAATCTTTGAAAATATACAAATCAGAAAAACCAACCACAGATAACACATTCAGATCCATACTCCATAAACTTTTCCATGTTTCTGACTTCAAATTCTCGAATCTCTCCCATAGTTCACTCCTTTTTTCTTGCAAAATCAGAATTTCTTCATTGCATAAACGAGAGAGTGGCATATCGAACAAATATGCAAAATCTGGTGAAATACGCCTTCCATCCTATGTAAATATGATAAAGTGAAACTGCAACTGAAGTAAATTGAAATTTTCAGTGGAAGTCCATAATGTTCTCCACAAAATCAGAGAGTCGGTTATGCTAAAGTAATTTTTTAAAAATATTGGCATCAACCTTACCGCGACATTTTTCATTTTCATCGGATTCGAATCAAACCCTTTGTCAAGTAGCTGAGCTATAATTTCTGCTCGGTTCTTCTTTTCAATAATGATTTCGCCATTGACAATAGCATTCACAAAGCGAGCCTAGACAAGTCAAATGTAAACTTATACTGAAATGTTTTCTTTCACTGAAAAGTTTCGAAAGTTTTGAAGCAAATGATGGAAACATTTGTGTAAATAAAGACAATGCCATAAAACAATTCAATATCGAGGGGACTACAACAGAAGCTGAGTTTAATGAAAATTTTACCATATGGAAATGATGGATGTGAAAAAAATGTTGCACTGTTGAATTCTTAGTTAATAGTAACGCTTTAAATTTACATATTCCGCTGTAAAGTTTTAAAATTTTGCGAATGCACGACGTCACCTGGTTCTCAATAAATTTAAGCTTCTTATTCATAGCTTCTAGTTCATATTCCCTTCTTTCCATATATTTCTGCTGACGCACTTCGAAAAATCTCTGGAATATGTCAGTCGTGGAATCATATTTCCGCAGTACGTTTTTTTCATCGAACAAAAACTGAAATTTCCATATTATTTTAAAAACGGTAAGATAGCCAAAAACAACAATAAGTAAAAAATGCAAATAATAGCATGCAGAAGCCAGAGATGAAAAAAAAGTGAAAAATTTTAAGATAATAACAGCAATAAGAACTACTGCACAACAACTTGAAAATCTAGGAGAATATACAAGAATATATATAAATATTCATCTATTACTCAAATGCATTGAGAAAAGTATTTGATGACACAACGAACAGACTACTATTAACAAATTACTAATGTAAATTTCAATTTTAAATGTGCAACGACAAACCATTGAATTTTCACTTGTTACTGATCGTAATTTTAATAGTCGATTAAGTATCTTAATTTGCTTCTTGTCGCTTATCAAGGGTTTATCAATCACATGAAGAATGAAATGAACACTGCTTTCAGTGTGTAATTCTTCATAATTACTGAAAATGATTAAAATCCAATCATGCTTATTGACAACAGATAAAGCTAATACAAAGGCCTATAACAGCACGAATGAATCTAAATGATACCATTAAATAATGAAATATCTACCTTATCAATCCATTTTTGATGACAGAATTGAGCACTTTCTCCTTGTATTTATTATTCCAAATTCCAGTAGGAAGCTCTGTTATAATTGCCTAAAAGAAAAATTCTGTTAACGCTAGAAAAGCTCTTGCTCAATAAAATTATCTAAAAAATTTTTAAATAAATGCAAGAAATTAAGAAGCAAAAAACATTTCAATAAATACAACCATCACCTTAAGACCGCTTCTTAAACGGCGATATGAAACTTTTCCGGAGATACTGTAATGGTGAGGTGCAGTTTGATCTATCGTTCCTTGAAAATTTCGGAAATGCGGCAACTGGAATAAATTGAACCTAGATGATGAGATTCTTGTCCGAAAAAATAAAACCTACATGCTAATGGCAGAAGTGGATGATATCCGATCGATTACTTTGTCATATTTCAGTGAGGCTGCAGCAGTTTTATACATGGTAAACATCACAACTAGAATTTTGCAGAAAACAAATTTTCATTTAAAAATCATACAAAACCACGGTAACCCGAGTTAACTGAGGACAACTATATAAAAAACCGTTGTTTCTCTATTTCCCTATCCACAAACCATCAAGCAAAACTTGAAATATTTTTTTATTCACTGCTTTCCCATTTCAAAGAAAAACTTTTTTTATGAACATTTTATTTACCAGCTCACGCATCTTTTTGAGCATATATTAAGTAAATACCAAATTACTATTCATCACCAGTTTACATAGCAGTTAACATACCACCAACTGAGAGTTACATTAATTAAAAGTTTAAATTATTTGACAGCAGGTAATTAAGATTTCCAGAAATCATGACTTGACCTATTATATTAATATCATCATTCAAAGACGGAATTAGGAGGTTTTTTGTTTTTCTAATATCTCTTCGCTGAACTGACTAAGAAAAAAAACAGTAAAAATGTTGTTCAATAATGGAGCGAAAAATTTTGAAGGAAACAATAATATATACCATATCCTGTAGTGGTCGTCCATCAATAAGTCTTTGGGTGTTATCGATAACTTGCCTGGGACAATGCGGTAATACTTTGGTAGCCCATCCAGTACCAATCCCTTCTGCACCATTTATCAAAAGCATCGGAACTATGGGGCAGTACCTACAAAATAATTTCAAACATTAATATTTATTCCAAGTATGTAATGTCTGATTTCCAATCTGAAATAAAAGAGTAAAACAAGCTAGTTTCGTGTCAAAATCAGATAACGATGTTGTATTGCACAATTTTGTCATTCCAAAAAAAATTAAATAAAATAAGTTAACAATCCTATCTTTCCAGATCTATGTTCTATTTCTATTGTGAAAACAACTGGGAAACGACTCACCATTCCGGTTCAATTACTGTATTTTCTTCCACTAAATGTTTTAGAACTTTATCATCTGAACGCGGAAATACAGCTCGTGCAAGTGGACTAAATTTTGATAAAAGGACAGTTAAGATAAATAGAAAAACAGAAAAAATTAAAATGCAAAAACCCATTGCAGAAGCATTTTAAAAGTTGAAAGGAAGAAAGTTTGCGCGTTCTAACAAATTCATATGGAATTTAATAAATGGTGGCAAAACAGAGAAAGATTCGAAGCTACCTCAGCGAAGTATAAATATATCGTGCACTTGCTGCATCTTCGCCGCCTGATAGACGTGTACCAAATTGACCAAGAGGTAAAAGAAGATTCAAATTATTGGAACCAACGAAATCCTGAGCTAAGCGAACGATCGTATTTATCAAAGATTCCTAGAATTAAATAAAAAAAGGGATGAATGCATTAATAAACAACTGGTATTAAACAAAACATTAAAAGCAACAAAAAAAACTTAAAATCAAAATCTACCTCCCCATGATGATATCCGCAATACTGCGAAACAGCACCCGCTAGCTGACTTACTCGTACTTCTTCACGTTCATAGCGTCCAAACATTGTAAACAAAACCTTTCGTTGACTTGGCTTCAATCCATCTACAATGCTTGGCAAGGAGCGCTGAAATCACCTTGTCGATCTCAATAATTATTAAAAAATAATACATAAGAAATTCGAAAATTAGAAAATATATTTCAATGACATAATTATTCTCACATGCCTTTATATCTTATAAACTTACACATATCTGTCTTCTTTTATTTTTCTATTCCCATGACTCATTGAACTTTTAATTTTCTGATGATAAGTATGTTAATTTACATTGCAATTATATATTATTCCCTTGAATAGAAGTTAACAGCACTAATGGATTCTCCCAAATATAAAAAATTTAGACAACAAACCCGCAGATCTAGCTGCGAATACTCCACTAATTCTTTGTTGACAAATTCGGAAAAAGTTTTCTGGTTGCTATTTGAATCAGTTGCAGTTGATGAAAGCAGCTGTAATGTCAAAATCATATCAGAGAAATGAGATGTCTACAAGCTATTTAAAAAAGTCATTCCATCTTTTTACTATTCTTGAATAAATAGTAGTATAAATTCACCTTACTACTTTCAGCAATCCATACTTTTCGATCATCAGCTTTATTTTTTGCAAATGCTAGGTCAATGCTTTCATCTGACGCTTTACCATCGTAAATAAAATGTACAGTATGTCGTTCAATATCCGTAAAGTATTCTCGTGCTTCCTTAGCTGATGATGTCCCCAATCCTACAATAATATATTGACCACAATCGTTTGTAATGCAGTGTTCGTTTTAGCAATAACGTAAGACAATTAAACATATTTTCTAAAGAAAGTTTAAAATTATAACTTTGATTGCTAAACCTTTGTAATATTTTATCGAATACTTCACCGAATCAGGATTTTCTGCTCGCCATCTTTCATAATCGGCTGTGCTGTAAAATGACTTTACATCGAGTCCACGTTTTGCCTGCAACAGTATCAAGCATTAAGAAATAGCAGAAGTAGTAGTAAGATTATAAAAGTTCGACTTTCTTTAGCTTGCAATACTTTCAATTTCTTTTTTCATTCCTTCCAACATCTACAACTTGAGCAAATACAAAGATAAATTTCTCAAGAAGCACATGAAAACAATTAAGCAATACCTTCAATAATGGAGTAATGAAGTAATTGACGTAATTATTTTCCAGCAATGAAGGCCAATACATGTGGAGAAAATTTACGATTAATCCTTTGATATGCGATCCATCGGGATCCTGTAATATGTTCAATGCCAACTGTAAAGCAATGGAAAAAATGGAAAATGATTCAGTGCAAAACGACTATCATAGCATAGGAGTATGAAGATTAAGAAATTTTAGCTTAAACAAACAATGTAAGTTGTTTTTTTCTGTTTAAAAAAAAGATTAAAAAATTTAAAATTTTTCGCTGAATATCTCGCAAAAGTAAATTATGATTTCATAAAAGATAAATTATGGAACGAAATAGCAGTGTTATAACTTATGAATAATTAGTGCTTTAAAAAAGGTGTGCTAATAAGAATAATACCTGGTCAGTCATAATAAGCAATCGTCCATAACGCAAACATCTTAATTTTTCGTCGTCGCTATAATTTTCACCAAATTTTAGCCCCAGTATTCGTACAAGAGCCGAGATTTCAGTATTTTCAACAGCCTTTGAAATCATGCAATAATTTATATGATAAAAAATATGCTGGAAATTGAGATGATCGAAGTTAATACTTCGAACTAATGTCTACCCCATTGTCAGGTAAGGTTTAAAGATTTAAGAAAAAAGAAAACAAAGTAAAAATCCACAACCACACGATACTTCTTTCCATATATATATATATATATATATATATATATATACTATTTCTTTATTCACCTATAAAATAAAATTCGAAATTTTGAAAACTTTTTTTTTGAAAAATTTCGGAAATCGAAAATTTAAAAGTTTTCATGTTTTAAATGAGAACTGTAAGAATTCAGCGATATATCACAAAATCGATACTAATGCTTAATTTGTCAGAAATCAAATAGCATTCATCTAAATCTGAAAATATCAACCATTTTAGCATCCATTCCTCGAACATTTGTCAGTTTCCCTCGAATCGGAAAAACACCATATTGTTTCCGCCCAATTACAGCGAGACCCGCAACTGCAAGTGCTTTCGCCGAATCCCCTTCCGTTACGATTAATGTGCATTTGTAACCGTCCTTAGTACCTGCATCAACTGCATCTTCAAGTTTTGGTAAATTCCATAGAGATCGTTTCATGGATCGGTTCAATGAAGCCTAAATAAATGTATGACAACTACTTTATCTATATTAAAAAAAGCGGTAGAAATTTTGCTTACAGACCTACATAATTTCAATAATAAGCTGGAAAAAAGAATAAAGATGTACCGTATGCTGTTGACTAATGTCACTGAGCAAATGATGAATGATATCACTATTTTCAAGAAAATTTTCGTAAAATGATTCCGGTATAACACATGTTGAACCGAAATTCTTTACTGATGTTGTAAGATATTCTTTTGATTGCGATTCAAAGGCAGGATTCTCAATCAGTGAGTTCACAAATACATGAAGTCGATTCTTAATCTAAAAATATTTGTCAAAACGTTCTTACAACTGATTATTTTTCTTTATTCTATTGTTTAAATTATTTATTATTATTTTTTAGTTTAATTAAATCAGTGTTTTCATTGCTGTACATTAACTGTGAGACATAAAGCAACTCACCTGGTGTGTATTTATGGATTTTTCAGAACCACAACATTGACTTATTTCCAGTTTCAATCGTGCTATTAATTGGTTCACAATATAATCTACATGTCGTCCGCCCTAAATTATTTATATCAAAATGTGCTGCTGCTGCTGCATGCTATGCTGCTAAACAAAAGTTTTGAATGTGCTTGGATTAGAAACAGATGCACAGGACATCATAATAAATCACATGTCTCACGTCGAAACAATAAATCAGCTTTTAAATTTCAGTGAAATTTTCAAAAAGCACAACTATAGTGACAGGAAGTGAAGATATTGTTATTTCTCACTATCAGATATTTTCTCCAAATATCTGCATAGATTTTACCGATTCAGCGATTTCATTGAATTAAAAAAAAAAAAAAAAAACTAACCTTCAAAGTATTGATATTGTTAACAAAACTGATATGATTATACCCAGTATCACTTCGTGCTACAGCAATCTGCCATCGATCATTAACATTACAATAGAACGGTAAGGTGGAATTTTCAGCAAAGTCATTAGAATTTGTTGAAAATAGCTTCACGTAGTTTTCGAATCCTGAAACCTTCAAAAGAATATATTAATATATTATTAAAAAAAAACACTTTCTGATTAAATACTTGTGGGCACAGATTTAGAAATCTTGGAAAAAACTCAAATCTAAGTTTAATAAATAATAACTTTTTATTTTATAATTTTAATAAATTTAATAAATAATGAAAAAAATATCTCCTAACCTCGACCTTAGTTCCGTTCAAAAATACATTAACACCATCAAGGGTGCCAGCGATATCTACTGTCCTTCTCATCATTACCTCTACCGTATCTTCGTTTAAAGCTGGCAGTTTAAATTTGCTCAGATCTGGTTTAAAAGTAACACAAGTATAGTCGGATGCATTTGGACCAACATTAGTGATAATCGGGTCATCCACATCATTCATATTATTTCGCCAGCACTAAAACAAAAAGTAATATTGGTTAACAGTTAACACATCTGTGCTGTGCTCGAAGTTACAGTGTTTTCAGTGTAATAAAATGAAACTGAAAATGCAAAAAAAAAGTATGAAAAAAGAAAAACTGTAATTACGGTAAAGGAATTTGAACATGAATTAAAATAAATCAAAATAATAATTGCAGTACTACAATTCAGAAAGAATGGCAATATAATAGAAATATAGATTTACTTGAAAAAAGCGCAATCCAGACTGCTTTGTACAAGTTTCTACGGTAAATTCCGTGCTAAATATGTTGCACAGTTTAGCGCCGAATCCATTTCTACCACCTGTAATTTTGAAAACTTGATTAAAAGCTCATGTCTAGTTCATGTTCCTTCCATGAAATTAAATAAAAACTTCTTTCGTGTGCTGAAAACTATCTTTTAAGTCATGTTTAATGGACATAAATAAACTCAATTCAGTGACTTATTAAAAATCCCTGGCTGAATAGAAGAACAAGAATAGAAGAGCAATTCCGGTAAAAGTAACAATAATGTGTAACATATCATTTAAGAACTAACCAACTATTTTCAATTCAGAATCGTCATAATTTGATGAAGTGAATAGCGTGCCAAAAATCATAGTAGGAACATAGATTCTTTCCGTCGGATGGATCTCCACTGGTATTCCACAGCCATTGTTCCAGATCGATATTGTGTTCCTTTCTCTAAATAAAGGATTAAAATAGAATAGTTTAAATTAATACCTAGTGTCTGAAGTGCTCATAATCATTGCAAGTTAAAAAGAGAACGAAAAATTCGAGGCAAATAATAAACATATTTGGAAGCACAATCTAGTGCACAGACTATATATATATATATATATAGCATATATATATATATAGCATATATGGTTTTAAATTAGATTCTTTAGTACAAATTTCTAATATAACTAATTGTTGTTTATTTAGTTAAAGGTTCCTTAATAAGGTTGATAAAAAATCTATAAGATTCATACTCTTAGATTTAAAGCATTATTTTAAATTTAGAATTTTCGACTCTTAATTCACAGGATATATACCATAGGGAATGAATTCAAATTTATAATAACAATTTATTGAAAAACAAAACCAACTTATCAATATTAACAGTGATAGTGGTCATTTGCGGATCTCGTCTCTTGTTATCAGCTGCATTAACTAAGATTTCATCGAAGATTTTCAATAAGCCAGGAACAATACGTGCTTCTTTTTTCACAATCTGTCTCAACGCAGCATCGTAAACATAAATCGGCTAAAGATAATAGTAAGCAAATTATAAATATAAAAAATAGTTATCCAAATCAGATCAATTTCTTGAAAAATACAGTAATCAAGAAATTTTTACCAAAAAACCTTCATTAAAATTATTTACAATAAATGCAGAATGAAAAATACAAACTTGTTCATCAGATAAAAAAGCAGAACCAATATAACTATCTGGTCGATAAAGTATATGTTTGAGTGGAGTAAGTCTTTGATACTTTGACACTGCTAATTCTGCTGCAGTAGTTTGTTGTTTCGATTCATGTCGAACTGAAAGTTTTTCAAATATTAAGCTAGTAAAGTAAGTGAACCATTAAATTTTGATAATGTTTTACAGTAATAATATCTACACGACTGAACTGATTTCGATACTGTATTTCTAATTAAATATTGCTTTTATGAAGAATTGGTCTTTATTCCCATGTTACATCTAAAGAATCCATAGATCAAAGAGATTTTAGTTTCTTCCAAAACATCAACATTTAAACAAAAAGTAAAAAATCACTAACCACTAGCGCTACTAATAGAACGTTGATAGCAATGGAGAAGCAATTTTTGATGGTGTTTAGATGAACATATCTCTAGATATCTATTCAAATCTTGATGCAAATTTCTCTTTGAAATGATCAGTAATCGTTTAAAACACTCTTTACACAATACCTTCTGAATACACCTCATCTAAAGCAATCATTCAGTTCGTTTACAGTTCAATCTGAAATTAACAAATCTTCATTTCAAAACGAACAAATCCTCCAACCCAATAACTATTTATATCCTCATGAATGACCCTTGCATGACCGAAGCTAATTGTCCAGCTGTGAAATGGAAATACTTTTTTACAAACCAATGCCCAAAACGGATTTGCCATCATCAGCGAAGAAAACAAAACCGGATACAGCGAATGGATAAGGAGAACATGCATTTTCATGCAACGTTTTCACATGAACTAATAAGTAAACATGGAAGAGGATTTGAAATTAGTGGAATTAAATTAAATTTAAACCATTCAATATGAATATTTACTGAATTTAACACGGATCTAATTTCAGTATCAATATGGATATTTACTGAATTTAATACGGATCTAATTTTAGTATCAATATGGATATTTACTGAATTTAATACGGATCTAATTTCAGTATCGATATGGATATTTACTGAATTTAATACGGAT
>JARVGP010000256.1:0-28475 GCA_029876185.1 Mansonella ozzardi | reverse complement strand
ATATTTACTGAATTTAATACGGATCTAATTTTAGTATCAATATGGATATTTACTGAATTTAATACGGATCTAATTTCAGTATCGACATTTACTGAACTTAATACAGATCTAATTTCAGTATTAACATGGATATTTACTGAATTTAATACGAATCTAATTTCAGTATCAATATGAATATTTACTGAATTTAATACGGATCTAATTTCAGTATCGATATTTACGGAATTTAATACGGATCTAATTTCAGTATCAATATGAATATTTACGGAATTTAATACGGATCTAATTCAGTATCAATATGGATATTTACTGAATTTAATACGGATTAGTTTCAGTATCGATATTTACTGAATTTAATATGGATCTAATTTCAGTACACCGAAATGAAATTCAACTTTACTTGAAGGAATATTTATTCAACGAATATAAAATTAAACAGAGCTAAAATACACAAAATATTTCAAATACATTAATGAATGAAACAATTGCAACTGTTAATACCAGTGACCAAACACTTAATTTACCAACCATAAATCAGTTTACTTTGAAATATTTAATATGTGAGTGAAATATTCCAACGAATATCTATTCTAAAATTCAAATTAACCCGGCAAAAACACGTATAGATATTTTTATAAAAACAACAGCATAACATAGAAGATAATATTGCTGAATACAAAATTGATGAATACAAAAACAAAAATTATGAAAACAAAATTATAAATTAAAAAACCAGTTTTGGCAGAGAACATATCACAACATAGGACTAAATTTTAAATATATCACAATTTAAATGCAATGTACAAACAAAGAGTAAGAGAGAGTTTATTAGTGAAACCGTAGTCCTCATTTTGAGTTACTTGTTTGCAACCTAATTACATTAGTAAATTTGATATATGCGAACTTTTTACACACTTATAATTTACTGACACTTTTCTTATTAAAATGAGGTTAGATATTTTACAATAATTTGTTACCTCTTACATATTTATCCTTTACAAAAAAGATTTTTCGCAATTGAACCGTCGAACGATCGCTGAAAATCATTTTTGATTCTGTTAAACAATAAATAGATTAAACTGACCGACGGATAAGATTGAGCAGTTCTCCTAGTTTAGTTGTTTTTGTTAACAAACAATATTCATGATTTCAATCAATTGTAAAGAGGCAGAGAAACAAATAATTGAATAATTAATGCTAGAAACTTGAAGTTTTTTTTTTTTCTAAAAAACTAGAAATTTGTACTCTTATAACTAATTCATCTGGCAAAATATTTCGCATTTGATTTTAATGGAGGTATTTTCATCGAGTGGCTGAAAGAAGGTGAAGATATGAATTCCACAACTTCAGAAATTATTTGGGTAATATTAAAGTTAGAGGCGTATGATAAAGTCTCACAAATAGCTCAGTCGCGCAGTTCATAAGCTCAATCACTGGATCTGTAAAAAGGCAGCATTTTGGATCAGTCAAACATCCAACAAATTTTGTTGACAGCGAAGACTGAATTGGGAATTCTTTAAGCAGTCATAAAGAAGACTATTTCCGTAGCAATTCCCATTTCTTTATATTTTCCATCGAAATAAAAAAAATCAATAAATCTATAATGAATCAGATACACTGGAATCAAAACGAAAACCCGTAGAGAATTCTACACCATCCTTCATTCATTTAATAATACATAAGACAGCTAGTTGGAGAAAGATAACTATCAATCATGAACGACTGGTGTTGTTTGTTGTATTATTTCGTAGCGGCAGCCGAGGTGACTGAAAGTAATTCATTAATTTCTAAAACTTCGTATGAAATATATATGAAAAATGTGATGTAGAATAAATCAAATTCAAGCGGCTAGATGAATTAAATTTGATGCATTTTTCATGAATTAGGAAATAGCAAGAAAATAACTATATAAAGATGTTGAACATTGCTAGTAAAATACAACATAATTGATACTAATAGAAAAAATTAAAAAAAAAAGAAACTGATTAAACGCTAATACAAACCGTTAAATAAAATCTGCTATCAATGGTTCGTGCATAAAATTGTTGATAATAATAGTGATTTATATTTGCTGTTTCACTTACTTGTAATCAAAATCCTACAAAAGCATTTCAAGAAAGATTACCATGCAATGGTTGCCTGACATTTCGCTCTGCTGTTGTCTTGTTACCGAACATTTTTGGGTTGTTTTCGTGATTGACCATCGTGCAGATACTTTACGTTGCTGAGCTCCGCTACTCGCACTAGATGTTACCGATGTCTAAACAAAAACTTATCAGAAATCTATAACTAACCACAATTTCTTCAAAAATCAATTTTTGTTCAACAAATCCGACATTTATTAGTCTAAACAGAACGTTATAAGAACACTGTTGCTGTAATGTTAACATATACCTTTATTTCAAATTATATCAAAAATTTCCAAAATGCACAATTCTAATTTCTAAAAAATTTGTATGCACCTGATCACATAATATGATCAGAAATTTTGTTGATGAACAAAATTCACCTGCTGCTGACCAATACTCGGTGTTCGATTCAGTTCACCTTTGATAAAACGTTCCACTTTATCCATACAAGCTTCTTGATAATCATGAACCCAACGAACACCATTATAACGAGTGATATGTCGTATATCAGCTGGCAAGTCAGTATCAGCGGGGAAATCGAAATGTTGATCAAAAATTGGTATTACATTCTTATGATGATCAAAAGCACATCGCAGCTGGAATATAAATCACTAATTTCAACACAAAATTCAGTTTTCGCAATTATTTATATTGCTAATCATCGCCCTTTTCCGCATATTACTATCCTCTACCGTTCAAATCTACTGCTTATAGGAGTTTTATCATTGAGGGAAGAGAAATCTAAAAAAGTCCGAAACATTTTATTGAAGAAACAAGGTTAAACTGCTAAAGAAAGCAAAATTAAATGAATACTTCTGCATTAGTTCTCAATTCTTCCTCAATTACTACAAGAAACATCCAACAAACCTCCTTATGTATCCAATCTTCACAATTGTGATCATTGAATAATCTATCTAGAGAATTCGGTGTTAACACAAGAATGAAATGTTTTGCTGCCTGGATATTTTTCAGCAATGATGAATCAAATTTACCAGCATACAGTTTATCAACATCAATAAATACCTGCAACAATAAGTATATCACTGTTACAGTACCGTGGCGATAAACACGAAAGGATGTAATATGATGTCATTTAAAAAATAAAAAATCTGACTCAAAATTTAAATCTATTGATCAGAATCAAAAGTTTATATTAAACAGAAAGATTGGCGAACAATTTTTGGTGCATTTTGCAAGTATGCGTAAAAACCAGTACTAACTGTAGCTTAAGAAAAAGAACGCCAAGAAATAATTCTTTTTGGCAAATTGTGATATATTTCAGTAACACAAAAAAGAGATTTAATAGATGGAATTCTTCATGAAGAGATTAGTATTGAAAATTCCCACATAAATCAAGTCAAAATAGAAACAAATGTTAACCTTATATCCTCTAAGCTGAAGTAAAACTTTGATAAGACTGGCCAGTTGATTACCCGTACTGCGTCGATAACTTATGAATACATCGATTTGCTTGCTCAAAATAGCAACTTCAATGTCATCGATATGCTTGCTGTCTACAATTATTACAATTCCATAATGTATTTCATAAACTTTATCACAATTTTACATTAAAATTCAAATTTGACTTAATCAACTAACTATATTTAATTTCTTACCTTGCAATGCTTGCCTTAGTTTGAGCCTGTGGATAGGATTATGCATTCCGCACACGGTTTTCATCATCTCGTCAGTTAAAGATGGTAACAAACTACGATTTAAACCCATACCAAGCATCTGATATGTATACACTGATAATTCGGGACTTAACGACATCAGGAATTGATCTAACTGGCTTTCGTCCACACTTCCATAATCTGCTGCGATCTGGAAGTATTACGGATTTACTAAATGTGTGCCGGTAGTATTTATTTAATTTCAATAGAACGCTTATATTTCATCCGCATACAATATTTTAATGCAATAAAATAAGTTCCCATGAATTAAAATTATACTTCCAAAAAAAGAAAAACTTGCCTTAAGGCTTTCCAGTTCACGGATAAAGCGTTTTCTAAGAAGGGCGGAAGACATCTGAAGATCTTGTTCAAGTTCTTTTTCAGTTAGCAATAGCAATAAATCACCATCAACCATATGTTTCGCGAATGCATCTGCATAGGATTCAAAGCCAATCTGTACAAATTTATAAATGAATTATAGGCATCATTTCTTACAAAGAAACATTCACATTCATCTTTTCCGCTTAACTTGATAGAATATCCGGAATCAAAGACTGCCAAACTGACCTTCTTCACCCAATACTGCACATCGGCAATTGTCCAGCATGGTACTTGTTGAGTAAGTTTGTACGGCACTTCCTCACCTATCACAGTCAAAGCTTCACTTGCAAACTTCGCGGCTACTTCGTCTGGACTTGATGCAATTTCTTTCAATGCTGCTATAGCTCCTATTTCCTGCAATGCAGTGAGTTACATTGTTATTTCATTGAATATAATTAAACTACCAAATCAACTTTAGGCTTTCGTTTTTAATAATATTCTAGTAAAAAGCACAACTGAAAAAATTTTTTACTCTACACTATTCATAGATTTAATTTCAAAAATTCTTTTGTGGTAGAAGCACACTTCAAACAAACATGGATTTAAATTTGGAAAGTTCGAATACTGGAAAATGCTTCAAAAAATCATCACCGTATGATATGATCTTGTATAACTGCATGGTAACCAGATTTTGAAAAAACTATTAAAATTTCGCAGCAACAAATTGAAGTCAAATTAAGCGTAAATTATGGAGCAGACTGAGAAAATCCACAATTTGAGACAAACAAAAAGAAAAACATTAGAAGTAAGCTGCAATTTTCAATTCATATCCAAAGAATAAGCTAGAATAATTAAGATGCAATCTAAAAAAGTAAAGCTCATCATAAGAACTTACAGATTATAATTGCTTTCAGTTAAAAAAGAGATCTTTTAAATTGTAATTAAAAAGTGATAGTATATGCCTGTGTATATATGTTGCATTTCTCTATACAAACATGGCCGCCCATCGACCATTTTTTATGTTGACATCTATTTTGACACTATTATTGCAATTGTACTGACAGAATCACTGGAAAATGAATTCCTTCGCAATTTAAAATCATGGAAATACAATATTTTCACAAGAAATGCATTTCAACATGAGAGAAATTAAAAAAAATGAGGGAAATTGATGGGAACTGGGAAAAGTTTTAATCAAAGAGAGCAGTGACTCAATGCATTATTCAAATCCAAATTCTAACGTTTTGTCTGCTTGAAAAATTAAGAAGAATTCAAAAAATGCATTCTACCTCAAATCCATGAAAGTTTTTCAAGTTCAACAGATGATTTGAAAGTTTTTGAAAATTAACTAAAAAAGATGTGGTCAACTTTATTACTTTGGAAAAAACATTATTAAAAATCGATGATTTTTTGATAAAAATCTCGAAATCAAAGAGAAAAGCTTTTTTTCTAGCCTAAAAAAAAGTCCAAAAAAGCTTTCTAAAACTCTTGTATAAGACCATGTATCAAAGTCATCTGTATTATAATAGGAAGTAGTGTCCCACTTGTATCATCTTTTGAGTACTATACTTGGCAACCCATAGCAGGGATATTTTTTTCCTTTTTGAAATAAATTAATAAGAAATTTTTCTAAAAAATCCCTTCCTTCATAAAAAAAAAAGAAATTTTTTGAAAATCCCTTCCTTTATAAAGTGAAATAGTTTAAAAATTGCTAGAACGATTTCAATGAATACTAAGTTACATTCTTTTTTTTTCGGTTCATTGCAAAGATTCCATTTCAGCCACCAAGGAAAAAGGTGGTGAGAAAATCGCAACAATTTTTCGGGCGAATAGCAAAGCGTCATGTCACAGATTTTGCCGAAAGTATTTTGAAAACTGAAAACCTACTTGAAAAACTTCAAGTTTTTGTTGATCTTTCTTTATTGTTGCCTCCATTGTAAAGTGAAATGCAGCAATACTGCGTGCTTCGCGACACTTCGATTTGAGCATTGGTAATAACCTGAAGTGAAAACTTTCCAATTAACTGCATCACAATAAGTAAGAAAATAAATACAACCCTGGATATTAAATATAAACAACAGTCTCTAAACTGTCAACCTCGATGAAGACTTAATTATTAATAGTGGTACTGCTGTCATCCTCCTGTTCTCTTTTTTTTTTTTTGTATAATTAGCATTAATACAGTATGCCTTTCAACATATGTCTCCTTATTCATTTCAGATTCAGAATATTTGGTAAAAGAATATGAAGTTTTAAACCTCAAAACTAAAATTTCGGCGTACAAAATTGGATTAAAAGCAATCAAAAGATTAGTCCACTGATTTTAAGGATTAAACAGAAATAAAGAAGATAAGGTACAATTTAAAATTTAACAGCCAGAACAACAATTATCATAATATGATTCATGGCAGTTTATACTTGAATCAAATCAATAGATGGCATAGAGATTCAATGCTTAACTGATTATAAAAACATAATTGATAATTACCAGATAATCACTTCTATATTTAAGGCTGTACATGCGATGAATGGATCAGAATAGAGAACATACAAATCTTATCGGATAATTGCGCTCGCAGAAACCTTTCATAATATATTAAATAATTTATTATCATCTACATTTCCCAGCAACAGAACACTAATTATGCTCCGAAAGATGTTTTCAGTGAATCTATTTGTCTTTCGTTCCTCGGAGATCCGACAACAACAACAACAACAACAATATACTCCGTGTTGCCTGATTCTAACTGCATACATTTTAGGTAACAAATGAACAAAAATAACCTTTCAAGCCATTCCTTCGATCGTCCTTGTGAATGCTTGTAGTGATTACCGGCAAAGGTAATTGCTTGATGAGCAAGTAGGAATGGTTCTACCAGGGCTAAAGTACCCGACTTATTCACCGCTGCTTCCGTTTCCTTCGTACTTCCAAGCATACAAATTGCCAAGCATGCGTAGTAACGTGTTATATCATCTGGTTGTGATGCTAGCAAGAACAGCCAATCCGGAACCTGTAACTTTAAAATTTAAGCATTTTTATTGTTTCTTCTTGTTCTCAGGTCTCAGTAAGTTCTAGTCGTCTTTTTTCTTTTTTTTAAGTTCTTTTTTTCAAAATTACAGATTTATAATTCAGGTTACTACTGATTAAGACTTTATGCAAAAACAATTTAGAAAAAAAAAGCCCATTATTTCTTTAACATTAATAAATGGTGAACATTTCATCCAGACTTTTAATAAATTGAATGAAGAATTAAATTCAAATCTTGCAAGAACAGTCTAGACTGGGTATTTTTTTTCAAAACAGCAAATACTTGCTGCTGTAAAAATGATCTTTTAATGTGATTCATACAGTCCGAATGAATCAATTACAGTCCAATGGGAAATGCTATTTGTTTTCATTAAAATTTTTTTGTTAGCAAACTGATAAACAAAGTGCGAAAACCGGAGGAAATCGACAAAGATATAAGAAGAATGGTGATGGAGGATAAATCAGTATCGCTCATAAATCTCATAACTAGCAATTGCTTCTCATCAGCTTTATCAATAGCAATTGCTCTTCATTAGCTTTATCATTTTTAAAAACCATTCTCAAGCCACTCTTTCACAAAATTATACTTAAATATGATATATAGAAGGAGGAAAGTTAGAAACAGAAAGTGTAACTTCAGTTAGAAATGATTTTGCTCCAACTGCCATTATGAATCACTGAAGAGACAAATTAGAAAATTACAGATTTATAATGGTATTATAAAGCATCTTTGATGAAATATCGTACCAATGAGCATAACTTCATTAATGGCTACTAAATGTGAAAGGTATTAAATTGAACGAATTATTAATTAAAAGAAGTACAGAAATTTTATATCATTCATATAATTTATAAAAATTTTAATTTTATAGAACAACTTTGCATAAAACACATAAGCTTTTTTTAATAATTCAGAGAACAACTAAGTCAAGCATACCTTCTTCTGAATAATTTTTTTCTTAGCCTCCGAACAACTATACAGTGACAGATTGGCAAGTGCAAGAGCAGCGTGCCGTAAGGTTATCGGCGTGTCAGTAGCACGTTTGCATGTTAGCAGAATATGATCCAGAACACCATATTCAATTAGCCTGAAAAGCACATTATATTGGAAAGTAATCACATATTACTGTTGACAACTATCAAACTCTTCCAAGGAAAAGGAAGCAACAATTTTGCAAGCAATTAACGAAAAATTCGTATTTTTAGTCACTGTCTTTTTCATTTATACTTGCTCATTGTAAATCTAATTCGTAGATAGAATATCACAAAAATCCCCACTGCCTTATTCCATCCTTGATATACCTACCTGTAAGTGGTAGCAGTTGAATGCTTGAATAAGCTTTCCATAATCGACAACGACATTCGTTGTTGTTCCGGATTTTTATTCAACTTTTCGGCTGTTGCAACCAACTTTTTCAAATAACCCCTATTAACCACATATTCTCGATTATTTAATGAAAGGCATTCCTCTAATACACGTCCGCATGCTAATCGAACTGCAAAACAACAACTGCATTCAATCAACTATCTTCCGAAAGCAATTATGGAAATAGAAGGGACGGCTAAGATCAAAAAAGACAGATATGACCGAAAGAAAGTGTCTTTTCCCATAAACTTATTTATACAATCACAGAACATTGCTTCCCAAAAAATGTTAAAGGAACGCCAAGGTCAGACCATTTATGCCATCACAGGCACTATTCCAAGAGATTGAAGCTAATCCTATCTTCTCGAAAAATTTTCTTTCCTCTTCTCGAAATTTTATCGAACTTATCACTTCTACATGTTTTTCGCTTAACTTTTTGCATAATTTTTCTCAAATAATAAGATTTCATGAATAAACTCAATTAAAATAAGACAGAGAGAAAATTTTCTCATTTCTCCTAACAAACATTTTTTAGTTAACTTTTGAAAAGTTTTAGCCATCGCTTTCCAACAATAACCGCAAACACTTCATGACTACTCATAGCTGACTAGAAAACAAAGTTTTAATATATATCTCGAAACTCGGGATTACCAGGTTCACAAGTTTGTGCCTTGATAAAATTCATAATGAGCGAATCGAAGTAATTCTGATCGCGTAGAAAATCGCAAAGCGCATATGACAAATCATGCGAAATTTTCGGGAACATCCATGCCTTTGTCATAACTTTTGCCACTATAGTACATCCCTGCAAGAAGTAATTTCTTAACATCATTGTCCAAAATTTTTTAAATAAAATTATAATTTAATTTAGTATTCTGGATCAATATCATTTAATCTAAACGTCATGCATCAATAAAATACGCCATTTAAGAAAAAGTCAGCTAACAGGCACACTCAGCAGCAAATGCACCTCTCGTCTGAGAATCTACTGTAATATCATAGGACGAGAAAGTACGTCCTATGATATTACAAAAAAAAATAGAAAAGCTCTTTAGCTTAACCAAATGGATCTAGTCACTTTTACGGTAACAGACCATAACATATATAACAAACGTATGGATATTTCTTAGTTTAGTACACTGTTTTTTAGTTATATATCTTTTTAAATTCGCTGAAAATTTTGTATTTTGATGGATACTATTGAAATTTCATGATTTACGGAAGTATACATAGAAGCCTAACTAGAATAACATAGATTATTGGTACTTAGTACTATGGACAAACTTCTATTGGATAAAGTAACGATACTTTTCATATAGATTTCAGCTCTCCGGTTAGAAGATGTCGTTTAGATTAGAATCAGACTTTTTTAAAATATTGCATTTCAAATTCCGATAAAATGAAAAAAACCTCAATAATCTGTTCGTCGCCGCCTTGAGCAATGTGTTCGAATGCTTTATCGATGAAATTTTGATATTTTGATAACTTGGTCTTTAATGTGTGCATCATCATTACCTGTTCTGTGTGTGAATGTTTCGTTAGCGGTCCATTGGTTACTGTATCCTGCAATGGCGACCGATTTTTTCTATTCCGTTCTATTTCTTTTACAGGACACAATTACTTATGATACTCATTTCAGAGTATCTCGAAAGGTATTATATGCTACCTGGAATAAACTGAGACGACTTGGTGATGATGCATGTGGGTCGGCAATTGGCGACAAGTCATCAATAGTTACGTCCATTTCTGGTGCTGGTAAGGAGCAAACTCCAGCTGATGAACCTTCACTTTTGAAGCGTCTATATTCTGTCTCCTGTATAAATTATTTGCTTCAACTTACAAATCCTTCAACCAAATAAAATTCTCTCATATTTAAAGTAAAGGAAACAGGATATGATGCGAAAATAAGAATCTACTACTTTCGAAAGTCTACATTAACATATCCTGTAATTCATAATGTTTCGTTGAAGATGGATCACAAGATGAATGATGAGAAGGTATGACAAGCTTATCAGTTAAGATATCAAATGAAAATTAATTTCTGCAAAAATTCATTCAAATTCCACATCTATTGTATCTTATCTCGAACTAAATTCTAAAATTACCTGTTAGGAAACCAATAGCAACGCGAACGAAAGTGCTGATAATGTCAGTAATGTTACCGATCAAGTTGATACTCTGTGGATGAACCTTCAGTTTTAATTCATATTTTGTTTAAATGCCTTCCCATATAAAATTTCAAAATTTCATATTTGTGAGCTAGAGCATGACAGAAGGTCGAGTCCCGGCAATAACGGCTCCGCAGTTGGCAGAAAACATAGGCAATACATACATGACGATATTCTCATACCAGTTTCACGTCAAAAAGTTTCTATCACCTTTAACAAGCCACGAATGTTCATACATATATATGTAAGTATTCATGTGTATGTTGGTGCCACTGTATGCATATTTGTGTAGTCGTATGGGTATGTAAGCATTTGATGGTCTTACCAATTCCTACTCTTTTTTCAATTTTTTTCTTCATATTTGATGCAGGAGGCTATTTCGGTTCACGAATTTCAATTGTATTTTTTGAAATATTCAACAGCATAACCATATGAACCCTCTTAAGCACTTAGGCAAGCGTTTTTTTTATGAAACAGCTCGCATTTTTTCTCTCTTTCTCCTACAGTTTCCCTTCATTTATTTTATCCCATCCATTCTTGAAACAGCTTATTGCAACCTTTAATGCATTAAGTACCAAAACAATCTAAAATATCCTGTAGTAGACTAAGTGAATATCGAACTAGATGTTGTATTTCAATAGCAAAAATCAGGGCATGAGTCAATTTTCGCTTATTTGCTATAACCTGTTTCTTGATTACATCAGCTTAATTCTCTCGTGGAATTCATTACAGATTAATAATATAAGAATGCAAATTTGAGAAACATATTTGAGATAATGTTTGAAAAACAGTGGCTTCAATTGAAACTTACAAGAATCTTTCGATTTCAGTAATAGGAGTTGAGATAAAATTTAAAAAGTAACAATAACTTAATGTCAAAAAATTTCAACCAGCAAACGTCTATGAACATAACTAAAGTGTATTAGTAATAATTATATTACGGTAGTCCCACTACATTGTCCTGTCAAACATTCTTTATAACCTCTACACTGTCTAATGACAATTACGAAAAAAAAAAAGAATGGATAGAGAGACAGATCTTTCCACAAAATTCTCCTTCGTTCAATCTAGAAACTTCAGTAAAAAGGCTCGCCACAATATAGCAAAATCGTCATCATTTTAGAAGGATTGTACCATATTTCAAAATCTTATACTATGCACTATTACTACTACAACCAGTGCATCTCATACAGCACGACAGACCGAGAGATTCACTTTTTTCGATTTTTGAGGATATTTGCATTATTATAACATAATGGTTAAAAAAGAGAAATTTTATCAAAAATTATATCGAAAAAAAAGGAGTATAAGTAAAATAAAATAGAAAAAATAGTGCTAAAGAAAAGATGCTAAGCTAAAAATAATCTTGAAGAAACCAACGAGACCTTTCGGGATGTTGATGGTTGGTCATCGTTGCCAGCAGTATCACCACTACGTTCCGGACAAGGTGTCGACAAGGACTGTTGTAATCGTATTTCTGCATTTGTTATCTGCAACAATATTCCGTAATTATTCGTTTCTCAACTTTTCCAATCTCCTGGATTTGGAACATTGTATGATATAAACTCTTTGTTAATACAGACTTTTATGAAGGACTTTAGTTGTGAATCATGCATTAAATAAATATAGCGCAAATTAAAGAATAATAAGTAATTGAAAATAAATAGCTCCGTTCCTAATTATGCAATGATATATGCTAAGTTTGTGAAATGAGAAAGCACAAACAGAAAAGAAGTTGAGTTGAGAACTTAAGAGAATATTGATTTCGATCTTTTTTACGAAAGTTTAACTATTGGCTTTACGAAAAAATTGATCATATGCAAATATCATATAAATCAGCATAAGTCGGGAGAAATAAAAAAAAAAGTATTAAATTTATTTCCTCTCAATTGCAAATCTGCACTAAACCATGTATCTGTTTAAGGAGTAATTACACCTAAAATAGCACCCTGGAGGAACATGATATAGATCGGAAATATTCTATTTACCGAAAAGTATATGGTATGAGTAATTTAGAGCAGGAATTATGGATCGAGAATGAAAAATGAGCCGTCAGTCTGGAAAAAAGTAAGCAAACTGGAAGACTTCATGTTAGAAAGTAGGAAGAAAGATTCTTTTGGTTAGCTAATCTAAATTTTCGATACGTTAAGCTTGATTTTGAATAAGGCTGTTGAAAGATGAGATCATTATATATTTTTCTAAATCATCTATTTAAAGGTTTTGAGAAACGTTTATCTTTGTCCACTATCCACTTACTAACTGTTCTTCATCATTATCTGATCGTCTCATACGTAATTTTTTTTCGAAATAGATCAGCTAATCATTTCATCTCATCTGTGGCATTGATGTTCATAACTACATTTAGAGTGCTAGTTCTTCTATAGTTCAGCCAAATTCAATAGTTCAAAATACCCAGTAATAAGTTTCTTATTCCTTGGAAAATTTGAATGCTTCTCTTCCAAGTATTATTACAGCAGTTTACTAAGCCTTATTTCAAAAATTATTTTTAGAAACTTTAGAATAAATCAAAATTCAAGCAAAAAAATTTGGCAAATTCATAGTGAATCGCGATAAAAAGACCATTTTAGTATTATATTGCGGCGTCTTTTTTTTTTATTTGTGAATAAAACAACTTGATCACTGAGAAAGAGCCAAAGAAGTAATCAAGACTCCTTAAGTATCTATGCAACCTAAACTATTATATTAAATTAAAATTTGTGAAAAATTGAAAGCTGATAAATTGAAATTTTCAGTATACTAATCACGGCTAATTCGTATAAGTAGTGATTGATACCGCGGTATGATCTGACTCGACATGTGCAAGGCAACAGGGATCTTCCACAGCATTGGCTTGTCTTGTTAATGTACTATTGGATGTTGTTGTTGTGATCGTAACCTTCTCATTACCGTTAAGATGCACTGGATTTGATTCTAGGGATGAAAAGGATATGATGGAAACCGCATCGAGATTATGCTGCTGACTGCTATCGCTTATTGGCGGTGCGGAACGTGGTGGAGGTGGTGGCAGAGCGATTGGAGGACGACGTGGACGAATGGCAGTAGCAGAATCCATGGACTGATATAGACGAGTCGATTCATACAACGATGACGAGCTCGGGCTTAGGCGGTATTCGAAATCATCGTCATCCAATTCAAGCCACAAATCGTCTGTCCTGCAACTATTTTTCCAGTTAACTTTTTTTTTTTTGAATTATGTAAACAGAAATGATCAAAAATAGAAAATATAAATGGACAATAAATCGTCCCACTCCTCCCAGTTTTTTCTTGTTCTGTTGAAATATAAGTATATAAATGTTTTTTGATTTTTTTAAAAAAAAAGTACCAAGGATTAAATAACATAACTCTAACCGATAACTCTATCACAATTCCACAGATCTGAAACTTGCAAAGAAGTTCAAGTCTAGAAGTTCAGTTTACATAAATTCTGAACGTTCTTAAAATGCAAAAGAATTTTTTAGCTCCTCAAATAAATTGGATATAGCGAAAGCTAGCTGAAAATACGATAATTCATGGAAAGAGAATTTAGTGAAGATACTGTACGAAGGAATAAATATGACTAAATAATGATGTCATAATTGACAATAATTGACACGGAAAAGAGGCTGGTATGAACAACATGAAAGTTTGCAGGACTGTTACTAATTTAATCATAATTTTGTCAGTTTCTTCGCCCTTCTCATATCAAATGCTTTCTATTGCCAAATTCCTTACATAATTTAGAGGAATCAATCGACTTTCATCCTGCAATTACCACTGTTTCCATTCATTATCAATTATTTTCATTGCTCTGAATATATATATATATGTCGTCCATCTGAACGAGTTATAATTTCGTTAAGTTATCACGAAGTCACGAGTTGAAAAGATCTTCGCATTATTTGCAAGATTGTTTTCAAAAAACGACATTGTTAACTTTAATTGTCCTTTTAAGTAGATTGTTATAGAATCATCGCAAAATGCAACACATTGAAAGACATTTGAAAGTCATTTGAAACGATAACATTTTCAAGACAATAAAACTTATTAAATATTCTATTTGAAAGCATGGATATTTGAATTAATTAGTTAGAAAAGAAAGGAAAAATCTCGAAGAAAAATTTCTTTTTAATGAATGCTAAAAGAGAAAAAAAATCGAAACTTAGCATGAATAAATCTGAATAGCAATGAATACATTTCTGAAATCTAGATAAACAATCGAATGTTCATTTTCAGTATAATATACATCAATTTAAATATTAGTGATAAAATAGCAAATAATATCTCCCGCAAAGGCCATCTACTCGTTGTATGTAAAAGACAACCAATACAGTATCAGTATACATACAGCAGGGCATATTTTAAGCAATACGATATCATCACTTGCAAGACATTTAAGACAAACGATCCAAACAACAGCAGTCAACAAGGCGCTAGGCAAAAGGTAGGGATTGAACAGAATATCTTTAGGGTGATGATTTTCGATGAATCCTTCCACAATAGTTTAGTTATTATCATGAGATATGTTTTTCAGGTGGTCATGATGTCTTTGATATCACAAATGATAAAAACAAGACATAATGATCCCCGAGTATGTAATTTAAAAAATCAAGCTAAATTTGAAACTTAACTGAACAATTAAAGAGATCACTCAGCGATCACTGGAGCAAAACATTCCATTGGTTCAAAGATCTTTTAAACAGCTATTATAAATCTTAGCTGTTTTATTTTAAATATCTTACTGCAATCTGGTAGATTTAGATTTATACATTAACTATAACAAATATAATCAACTGATTCAGTAAACTACATAAAAGCGCAACTTCATTCGCATTCTTTTGTTTTGTCAACGAATTCCATAATATCGTAAATTAGTTAAAAGTTAATGATATCAAATCTATGTTAAATAAAAAAAAAATTTCTCCTTGCTTACTGGCTATTGATCTTTTCACGGATCAGACTGTATCACACAGGAACATATGGAACTTGATTTTTCTATTTCTATTTCTCTTTCTCTATTTCTCCTACTTTCGCGTTATTTCATAAATATGAAAACAGCTGACAGTTAAAAATAGAAAAAATTTTCGTCTAAAAGCACTGAAATAAAATGAATTTCCAGTTCATCTTCCCCTCTCATCCTTTACTCTTCCTTTTCATTTCATTTTTCAACATTGCTCACTCGCACTTAATTCTAAGCCCTGTGTAAATTTTATAAAATTCATTGTTTTCAATTAAGCAATATGTGATAAATTTTTTTCCAAGTCGAATTATATAAATTTGATTTATCAAAAAATTTCTGCTCTTCCCTGACACTCTTCGTAATTATGTCGATCAAAATTGTCCCAAAAAAATTTGTTTGACAAAATTCTCACTAGAATTCTACTTTTTTTAAACAAAAGCTTTCAAAACAACACTTGTCATCTGTGCAAGTTTCAATTATGTCAAAAGAGATTCGAATCCTAACACATAGATAGATGGCATTTACACAAAGTAAACATATGATAAATTTTCCTCAGAAAGTCCACACAATCTAGAGATGCTCGCTAAATGATCAACAGTACTACTGATAACTTAGATAGGAAAGGGTCACTAATTTATTAATGGAAATCTTAGAGAAAGCAGAATGAATCATTGATAAGAAGTTTATTTGCCGATGAAGTGGCGAGTCAAAAAATGATTAAATACAAAATCATGCTGTTTATGTGTTCATCATTCAAATCGGAAGAAGAAATGCAAAATAGTTGTTCTTCGTTTCAGAACTTCATTTATGTATAAAACTAAGGCAATACTTTTATATTTCTCAATGACAACTTTCCATTTCTTTTCCAGCATATATATTACTTGAAATACGAAAATTTGAATACTATCACTTGCAGATGAATCAATTAAAAGACATGAGACGCATTAATGGGAATTATATTACATGACTCCGAGAAAGTCGAGAAATGAACATGTTAATGGCCATATAAATAATGTTCGTAATTAAGTAATATCGGAAGTGTCTAATATCATAGTGTAAATGATCGTATAACAAAGAAACATGCCTAGAAAGGATAGAATTGCAATTAAAATATCTTTCCACATTCTCAAAAAAACTTGACTGATTGATAAGTTCAGCACTACCTATAACTACCCGCTATGCTATCAATATGAACAAAAAAACAACCGATGAAGAAAGTTTTTCAAAATAACAACAGTGACAGATCGGCATTTTTTTTCTCACAGTCCAACAGCATCTATAAAAGAATGTACGGTTTTTGTTGTATAACTAGCTATTAAACAATTTCTAAAGTGAAGCAACTCAGAATTTTTGGTTCACAAAAAAAAAAAGCTTAGTTATTTGTAACAAAATTTCATATTATTTCAACAATCTGTAGGAATTCTGTCTTGGGCAGATAAAATCTTTTACTCTAAAAATGATTTATGACTTCATACACTGTCTTTAGGATCAGGAAGAAAGTAATTTAAGATTATCGGTATTATTTTGCAATTAATTGATGGAACTTTTACTGACAGTTGCGAATGAGATCATGTGGAATTACTAATTATTGCAATATATTTTATTGCAATTTGATCACCAATTCTCCCAGCGATTCTTATAATTAGCAATATGTTACAGCAGTATTTTGACTTTAACAGTGCTTACCATTAATTATTATTCCTATCTCAATCAATTACTTTCGATAATTTCGATAAAGTGGACATGAGACGAAAAAAAAGATATGTTGCTCAATTTGCAGATAAACAAAACTCTTACAATGTTTCAACACTTGTTTGTTTTTCCAGTTCATTCAAGCTAGAAAAACGATTTGTTAGCACTTGTCGCTGCTGCTTTTCATCATCGGCTAATGGAGTTATTTCAAATACTAATGAGAAACGGCCAATTAAATCGTACATTCGATAATTCTGACTTTTCTTTCTATTTGCTATTGAAGTAGTTCAAATAATAATAGAATATAGTTTTCTTGCCATATAATAGTAACAGTGAATAATGACAATGTCGTAGTAGCAATAAATCTTAATCTTAATGCAATAATACCAGTATTAGATAATTAAAACCTTCGTAATGAATTTTGTTTAATAAATGCATGGATTAACTTACAATCGTTGAAAATGCGAAAAAAGATACAACTGTAAGTAAGGACAGTTTTTTGGCCATCAGATTAAAAGTCTAATTGATTGTAGTAAATCTAGCCATTATGTCACTAATCCTTCATTATAAAAAGTTTTTTTTTTTTTTTTAAAGAACGGAACAACAAAGAAGTTATTTACTTAAATTTTTTTAAGGACTTAAAATTTGAAAGCCTAAACTGAGTTTGAGAAAAGAGAAAAACTCTCAAACAATTTATGTGAAGAAATCAGAGTGCAATGGTACCATCACGAAAATAACCACTACCGCTACTATCTGTTTATAAATCTGATCTGAGCAATCTCTGAGCAAAATTAATAAATGCTGTTCTAATAAGTTTATAATGTTTAACATTCAAGTTAATTTGTGAAGAACTGATTTATCGTTTTTATTTGATTTTTAAGCAATTTTCTCTCATCTAAACTTATACCTAAAAAGGAAAAAAGAGATAGTTCTCTTTTTTTTTTAGTTCTTTTTTTTTTTTTAATAGCTTCTATTCCAGTAAGGATATAGAGATAAAATCAAAACATAAGAACCACTGCTTCCTTTAAATATTATAGTAGCAGATTCAGAAGAAATTCGAAATAAACAATAAAACATTCATAAAAAGAAGAATGATGAAAATTTAAAAAAAAAAAAAAAAAAACAGAAATACAGCTCTCCGACGACAGATGAAACTGGAAGATAATAAATGATAATGCTAGTGATGACGATTTGGTAACAGTACAACAGAAACTTCAACACTATCGGTTCTTTCTTTCAATTCTCGCTATTTTTCAAGCATTAGGCAGCGGAGATCACGGATAGCAACTACCAGGTTCAAATTCAGTTACAGTATTTTTTTTTTGAATTCCACACAGCATTATGTATCAGTGAAAAATGGCAAAATGAAGCTCATCAACTGTCCATCTCTTTTGTTTATATAAATAAATGGTCAGTTAGTAAATAATTTTTACGAGTGTGTCGCCGTAATAAATTTTGAACACGTAAAGATATATTAATTACAATGCATGTCTTTGACAATTACGGTTCCTACTTTGATTTTTTTTTCAGCTAATAACAAAAGTTTCAACAGAAGACTGTAAACCATAAATCTGAATTATATTAAGACCAAGACTATATCTACACGCACTTATTTACGAATGTAAATTTGTTTCTAAAGCCTGACTTTCAATTCTGCAAACTCAAATATTAACTAGGTGGGGGACACTGACAGAATTAGAAGTCCACTGCTGGATGTTGACAGAAAGTATATGATACAGTGATTCAGAAACTGTTCTTAGTTCGAAAGCAAATTGTACAAAAATTATTTGTCAAACTTTTTTAATATTTTTTTTATGCAATTTTTTTTTTTTACGCATACTTGTTAGAAAATTAAAAAATGAAAAAATAAATATAGAGTAGGATTGATGGAAAGGGATATTTTATTATTTTCATTCGTATCTTCAAATCTCTATGAAAATTTGAATTTCTTAAGAAATTCTCCGGTCAAGATAGTTTGGAGTGAAATGAAATAGAAAGGAAAATGAAATGAATTAAACTAGAAAACTGATAAAGTGATTTGAACGTATGCATGGACATTTTATTGCATAATAATTTCATTTCATATACTTCAAAAAAAAATTTTAACTCTATTACCTTGATATTTAGGTCATTAAATTTCTTTAGATAAAGGAACCACAGATTTTTTTTACAAATAAAGTGGCAACATCATCACAGCTATGGCTAGTTTTAATTTAGAGAACGGGAAGACGGCTATGCCGAAAATCACTGGCAAATCACTACAAAGAACGACTTTCTAAATGAAATAGATCCAGACTAGATGAACTTAAAACAATCCCCTCAAGCAGCATCGAAATTATAAGAATAAGCAACAAAAACTTTTAAGGGAATTCAGCAGTAATTTAATTTCTGGTCTAAATTATATTTGAATTATAAGTAATTATGAGAATGCATTCACGATATGAAAAAAATTTTAAGATTAATCATTGAAGCGACGAATTGCATACAAATTCTATCATTTCGTCGCTTTTATCAATTAAGAAATGATCGTATTTTAATCGTAACCTATGAAATGACAAATTATATTCTAAATCAAATGGATTTGTCATATCACCTTTAACCTCTATGAATGACAAATTATATTCTGAATCAAATGGATTTGTCATATCACCTTTAACCTCTATGATACAATTCTTTACTTCAATTTCAATACAGATAGAAACGAACATAAGGTGAAGAAAAAAAAAAAAAAGAAAATAGAAAATACGGAAGGGAATAAGCATTAATGGATTATTATTAGATGACGAAAAGTTTTCCAAAAAAAAACTTTTAAAGAACAATGCTGTTAATGCAAAAGAGAAACGAATTCCCAAGGTGTCACGTTTAATGAAATGTTAAAAATCGATAACAAGTCGTTGATCGATATTTTACCAAAAAAGTTTTAAATAGCAGAAGTATGAAAGAGAGAGAGAGAGAGAGAGAGAGGAGGAGAGTCAAGGAGATGGAAATAATTTAGCTGAGAAATTTTAGAAGCAAACAAGCAATAAATTAATAGATATCATTAAACTACCCATCAGGCAAGCAAATCAATTCAGTCATTCATTCATTTCAACATAGAAAAGTATAAATAATTCTTAATACTTTGAATTACAGGTATTTTTTTATGTATATTTATTGTGCATTATATTACATTGCAAAATTATGCATGAAAATTAAAGAATAAATAAAATTAAAAAGTATATAATAATGATTAATGAACGGTTCATCATTTTCAACGAGAATGTGCGCTTCGGATATGTTCATTCGTATTTTAGTTGCGCCAAAAATGCTTCTCTTTTTATTGCTTATTCACTACTACAGTTGTACGACAGCAGCACCTAATCCAAAATTGTTCAACAGGCATACGGCAACATTCAACGTAAAGAGTCACGTTCTTTTCCCAAATCTTAAGCCGGATAAAATGCTTAGTATGTTTGAGGAAGTGTTCAAAGAAGTGTTTGATGATATAAAGAAAGAAACAGATAGCGACGAAAGCGACGAAAATGTAGAATTACGTCGTCATCGTCGTCAAATGCTTCAAACCGAACCGTACAGACTTTCTGGTCAAGAAAAAACGACTGAAGCGAGCCGAATGAAATCAATTATTAACGATTCTCCTATTAAGCAGTTTAACTGAAGAATCGGCAAACTATCCAGTGATTCCACTCTGTTTTGATTTTGAAAATGTAAAAGTTTTATGCATGTGAAATTTGAAATATAAATATTAACTATTTTTATAGTTGCAGTTTGATGCTTATAAATGTAAAATTGGCATTGTTAAATACAAAATCTATATTGGAATATAAATAAATTACCGCTTGATTCCTAAAGAACAAATGAAAAAGCTATAGCTGTCATACTTGTATGACAGACCAACCGTACATACCTCAATGAATGAATTCATTCAGTATCACTTAGCTCTTGATGCGATAAATTGTAAAGAAAATTTATTTACTTCTATTGAAACTATGAGAAATTGAAATGAAAAAAAAATTTTTACTTTAAACTTAAAAATCCAAAATATCAATTTCGAGAGTACAACGTCTTAAATATTATCACTACTTTTAAGGAAATGGAAGAAAAACATATACGGATATTTATCAGGAATAATTAAATATGAGCAGTGATAGTGGACTCGAAAATGAGAATTTTCACGCAAATATTGCAAACGTCTAAGATGAAATTTAGAAAGTCTAATAAAGATATCTCTGAAGACTAGTGATTTTCACATCTGCTATATGGTCAGTAAGATGCAGCAAAATTTCAAACGAAATCTTAGTTTCAATTTTCAGTTATTTTGAAAACTAACAAGTACAGTTGAAGTTAAATAATCAGATCCTGGAATATTAGGGATCTAGATTTAAAAAAGAATAGATAACCTTCCCAAAGGACTTCGTCGAGCTTGGCTCACAGAAGCATCTTGTCTGGATAATTGATGACGATCATTTTCTGTACAGTTCACTCGACAATTACCATCTAACACGGTCACGGTACGACGAGATTGACGTTTCGAGCAACCGGTAGCGGCATTACCCTGAAATGAAGTCTTTTTTGCAATTTTTTTCTAAAAATTTCAATCTACTGTTGAAATTATTATACCATGTTGAATTAAATTCTTCGCCCATTGAAAATCTTATGAAAACGCCGAAAAATAGTATCAAAATTTGCGTGACTTTAGCAGGATGCAACAAAGCATAGAAGATTTACTTACAATGCCAAGTTTGAATCTGTTCTTTGAAGGTAATGGTTGTGAATCAGTGGATGTTACGGACGATGAGATCATGGTGTTTGTAGTGGTGGCATCTAGACATTCACCGGCAACTGCTGTGCTATTGCTTGAGAAAATCAGTTGCCGGCGCTGTTGTTCCGCCAAAGTGGTTGCCGTTTTTAATGCTATTTTCGTACACCGAAACTAAATTTGCTCATTTTTCAATTATTTCTGGAAATTTCATGAATTTTACCGCAGCGCAACATTATTATATTGGATTTCCAACAAATTGCTAATGATATACAGTTATGAATAAACACACATATATGGTCCTTAACTGTTAAAAGGCAAAAAAGTCAGAAAGAATGCGAAGCGAACCGGAGATTCAAATTATTACTTAAGAAAATTAGTCCTGGATTTCGATTTGAAAATTGCATTCTCACAAATTATACACAAATTCTAATAACGATAACGTACTAAAATTTAAACTGAAATTGTATAAGAAAATGGGAAATCTTCGGTTTGAGTCTCGAGACTTCTTCCAAACTATATCAGTTCCTTCTTTGAAGTCTCAAATGATCCAGACATTGTTGTCAGCATTTCATAAGCAACATTTTTCATTTGTTGTATGATTGGATTAAGTACAGAAATGATTGAAGCAATTTCGGAGTAATTCAAACAGACTAGGTTCAGTTACACCAGATATCAGGAAATTCAATGCTCTAATAAGACGACTATACACCTCATAATTGCTTCAAGCAGTTAAGAATTTCATTGTACTTATTAAATGTATTAAGTGTCGTGAAATAGCTCAAGTGTAATCGAAATCGAAACTTATCCAACTTGAATTTTTGTTCATCTCCTCCTTGCCTCCACATCATAAGAACTTTCCTTTTTACATTATCTCATCGCGAACTTTCGAAAATTGACAGGTTTTTAGAAACTAACTGTTATTATGGGATTTAAACTATTTACTTGACGTAAGAAAATTAACTGGAACTTAAAATTAGTTAATTGAAAATGGATAGCTAAAAGTACACTTGCATATTTCATCAAACGGCTCACTAATTAATTGCCGAAATTTCTTCAGTTTGTTACATTTGATACTTACTAATTCATTCTTTTGCTCATACATGTAAAATATTCATAATGCACGAATGTAAGTTGACGAAACAATTATTTTGCTACTTAAAGTTTGAATAAATTCAGTGCAAATTGAACAAACCGATGAAACGAATGTGTTAGAGGAAATCTTTTGCATATTTCTTAAGTATGACTAAGCAACTAACTTACCCGACTATCTAACTTTTATTTAATCCATTTTGCTACAACAACTTCTTTGTGACTGTTGTTTTAGATCACCGATCGTTGTAAATTGCTGAGTGACGAAAAATGACGTTCAATTGCTCAGCAGGAGGATACGTCAAAAAATATCTACACGAGACATCTACATTTCAAGGTCATAATTTGCATGAAATCATTGCATTTTATTATGTTCCAGAATTTTACCAATTTTTCTCATATTTCTTCATTGCATTTGTCACAATCATTTATTTGTACATTTCAATAACTTATTGAAAAAAAAAAAACTTGATAGCATTAATGCGGAATGATGCTTATGCTAGAAAGAAAACGATATCTCTTGTATTTCCGTCAATTTTACTAGAAATTTTCATTTGTTTCTATTGTATTCTTCAAAGAGAAACATCTAAAAGAATAAGATTCAATCATAAATTTTTGGGGAAATTTTTTGAAATTTCTCAAAAACTTTAATTGATTTTCAAAAATAATTCTTGTAATTTTTGAAAATCGACAATCCAAAAAACACAACAAATCACAATTACACAATAAGTGAGAGTTAAATTATTACATATTTTCTAATTCAAGTAATGTAAAATGACTGAGAAATTGGAGGAATTATTTTTGAAAATCAGTTAAAGTTTTCGAAAAATTTCAAAAAATTTGCCCAAAAAAATTAAATTCTACTATGCTCTTAGGCAATTTTGAACTTTCATTTACAAAGATGCGATCATTGTAAAAAGTATTAATTGAGTAAGTAGATGAGAATAAAAAACAACACAGTGAAGAGATGAAGGACTTTTTTCTTGGCATTTTTTTCCAGAAAATTGTCCTTGTTTTTTTTCTGGAAAGCCTTAACTATTCAAAGTGTTCAAATGCTAATGAATACTTTCCTTCTTGGAAAATAGCCAAAGTGAAAGAAAAATAATACTGAAAATTGCTAAATACTAATATCAGAATTGAAATTTATACAGAAAATGAATTTTCATGGAAATCAATAACTGATATTTGTAAGCATAACGAAGAAGCTATCATTGAAATATTCCTCAAAGATGCCAGTGTTACAATATTAGCCCAAGTATCATATCCGTGAGAAGTTAGAATTAACTTTTAAGCATCTAACGAGACACCGCTTAATATATATGTGTATGTGTGTGTATGTGGGTGTATGTGTGTGTGTGTGTGTGTGTATGTGTGTGTATATGTATGACGCTAACGACGAGGGCATATATTTGAATTGATTCGGTTGGATCCAGCAATACGGCATCTATATTACTAAGGATTGGTTGTTAGTATGTCAGTCTTAGCAATGGACCGCCAAGTGTTGTTAGGCATGAAAAAAGAAATCGAGAGCATAGCATTTTGTTGTTGGACCTTGTTGGGTCTCTATAGTATTTGTTTGTATCAATATATGTGTGTATGTGTATGTGTGTGTCTGTACATATGTCTGTGTTTGTACATATGTGTATATGTGTGTGTGTCTGTATATATTATGTATGTGTCTGTACATATGTGTGCAGGTGTGTGTCTGTACATATGTATGTATGTGTGTGTCTGTAAATATGTGTGCGTGTGTGTGTCTGTATACATATGTGTGTATGTGTATGTCTGTACATATATGTGCATGTGTGTGTCTGTACATATGTGCGTATGTGTATGCAGATTGTGCAACTTCGTTAGTTCAAGGAAAAAAAGATCAAATTTTCCTACCACTGTATTATGAAAATATATTTGTAAGTTCGAGTTTTTGATGACACATTGCCTAAATGAGTTTATCTTATTGTGTAATTCAATGTAAAATTATTGTAAAATAGCAAAAGATCTTTATAAAATTTGAAATGAGTGAAGTATCATTTAGAATTTGTTAAAACAAAGTTAATTATCAAATTTCAAGAAAAGAAAAAAAAATGAAAGATTAAGTTTAACGACAAGTCCATTAAAAAGAATCACATGACAAAGGCAGAAAAGCGATTGACCAAATATGTCCCAAAGGCTGTCTAAATAATGCAAAGAGAATGAGTGAAGGTCAATGGCCTGAATTGCAGTGTGAAATTTCAATTTTATGCTTTCAAACAATTACGTGCATTACGTGCTAAAAACTTTTCATACTATACTTGAAGCAATTAAAAAAAAGTTACATTGTTTTGGTCATTTGGTCACCCTTCTCTCATATCCTTCATTACTACTTAGCTATCTTTGATCTATTCCCGACATAAATCTTTGATCTATTCTCGACATACAATCAAGTTAAGTATTAAATTAATAAATATTGCAAAATAATAAAAAAAAAATGAAATTAATAATCCATTCTTTGATTCCTAGTAATAGGCTCTTAATCTTCTCTGTTTCAATTCTCTCAACTACAAAAAGTGCTTTGCTCTTTCGTCTGATACTTCAATGGTAAAATTTTTATCAGCTAAGTCTAAAAGATATAATAATTTATTGATAATAAAAAACTAAGTTATAGATTGAAGGAAATTTTCTGAAATTTTGAAATAATAAATGCACAGATGGAATGAAATTTATAAAAATAATAACACAGAAGATTTGAAGCACATGCAGATCCTTTATACTTCTACTTGCTGCTATGCTTGAACTAAGCAATACGAGCGACGCCTCTCATCGCAACCATGAATCTACTACGTATTTTTTAGCTAATACATACTACATTCTATTCCTTAGCCTACATATGATAAACAATAATTAAGTGATATATATATAAAGTAGCACATTTGGATGGAATAATTAAAAAGCTAGTGAACTTTAACAATTGGACATAAGCATTGTTAAAGTACCACTATTGAAAGAAGACAACAACAGATTGTGAACATTGTTGAATGATTCTCATCTTCTTCACTTGAACTTTTTTTCAAACTTACCCATTAAATGGCATTTTGGAAAAGAATGGCTAATAATACACTGCCTAAAATTACATTCTTAACAAACACAAACACATCTTTCACATTCAGCAGTAAAAATCGGTTTGTTTCTGTCTCGAAAGGAGCACTGAATCATAATACACTCACTCAGATACAAAACCCGAAATGACAACCAATACATGTAGATGCTAAAAGTACACGTTACACAGTTAAAATCTGAATCATTCCTTGTAATTTGCAATTTTTTTGAAACAAAAAATTACCGTAAAGTGAGCTGGTTTCATGTGCATCAAAGCTAACATTTCATCTAACCACCATCACTACTCTTTTCACCATTTTCTCTAAAAGGTCAAAAACTATCAAATTTCAAAAAAATATCAAACTGCCAATTGATAAAGTCAAAAAATTTTTCGATATTTTCAGCTCGACTTATTTCAAAATAGGAATCAATAAGTCTCAGATGATTTAATTTGCCCAGTTGATGACTTCAGAATACAACATCATTGACTAATTCATTCTTCCTTTCGTGTAAAAGTAATAGAAATGAGCAATCTTTATTCACATGGAGATTTATTGATATGAAGTAAACAGATACAAATTACAAGTACAAAAAAAGTTATTAGTCTAAACATCACATAACGTCTAATAATGTGCAGAATCTATTTTCTCTTTCCTCTTCCTCCAAATCAACATTTCAAACATATAAGAATGATTTGCTTGATATGTCAGAAAAACATATCAGAATGATATGTTTGAAATGTTTTTGAAAAAATTCTTGAAAAAAAAAAATTTGAAAAAATTGAAAAAAAAACACTTAAAAATTTTTTCCAAAAAAGCAAGAATTTGAAAGTATTAGTTAATTTAATCCGTAAATTTTAAAGTGTTCACTATTTCAATAACAAAAAGCAATAAATAATCAAATAAAAATTCAGCAACAATACACGAGAAAAAAGTTTATCATTTTATGCACAATAAACATTTACAGTAGTTGGCTATCATTTCTTACTAAATCAAATAAAATGATTATCTATAATACCGGTAAAGGACTATTGTTAAAGAATTAAGAAATGAGACTCCTATAATATCAATATAAGTGAATTGTTCTTTTCATCCGTTTTTAGCTTACATTCCACAGTCTTTTTGTATTGTTTGATAATCAATAAGCATTTCAGCGTCGACTTCTCGATCTTAAAGAATATGTAATTTATTTTTAAAACATACATGCACTCCAAAAATATAAGAAAAATAAAAGTTTTCTATCCAATTGGATTCGACAACTGGATAGAAAAGTTTTCAACTGCAAATGTTCTTTCTTTTTTTTTTTGTATAATCATTAATTGCTAGCTTAATGATGTGATCATTTAAATGAAAATTTGAAAAAATGCCACAATTCCAACAAATTACTTTTCAACAATTTGCAGGAAAAGGAAATCACTATAGAAAAAGAAAATCTTACCGAAACAACTGATTCCTCTTTTCGATGTATGAGATTTTTGTGTTGCAATCGATGTTTTCTGAAGTTGACATGCTAAGTTCTATATAATATAACGAAACTAGAAGCAAATAGTTTCATTTTCTTCCTTTACTTTTTATTTGATTTTTCTACGATTATTTCAAGTTTTTTGATGTTAATTGGATCTTTTAAAATGAATAGTTTCTGCAACCTATGGATAGTCTCTTATATGTTATTGGCACTGTTAACTCCACTAATATGCTACAAAAAGGTTCGTGTTTTCTCCTCTACTTTTAAAAATATATAAATTCTTAGAATTTAATTTTTCTTAGCTTAGGTAACATTTATGATTAACTGAAAAATGTTGATGAAAATAATTTTTAAATGTATGATTTACAGAACAAGTATTTAGTGTTTCTCATCAATTTCTAATCAGTCATGGTAACTTTTATAATCTCTGTAGATTTCCATTTTTTTTGTTTTTTTTGAGTAACTTTAACCTCGATATTCTTCAATCATTTTTTTATTTATTGTACGTGAACACTAGTAGAATACATTGGTGAAAATGAACTATGATGGTACGTTCAATGAGAAAACACGATACATCAAAGAAATCATACTGATTTTCTAAATCTTTCACTGGCATAATTAAATTCTGTAAAATTTCAAAGTTGGAAAAGAACCAGTAAATTTCCTACCGCAGTGAATGAATCCGGCGCTATTCGTGGGTCGAACAATACAGACGTCGCAGGTTCTCTGTCCGAGAAAAGATTTAAAAGAATTG